>BQNB010057929.1:0-28952 GCA_026074375.1 Tanacetum coccineum
CCTCGTAATTAACAGCATATTGGAGACGCGTGGCTACTTCAATGGAACTGGACGACAACCCCACAATTTTCGATTCTCTTACAATGAATTATTTGGTTACAAGGTCCCGCAACAAAAAAATGCCAAAGATTGTGGAGTTATAACATGTTGGTTGATTACCAAGTTATGTTTGGGTCAAGCGCCAACAGTGGTTGGTGATAGCCAAGTCTATTGGGATAACATGAGATATTATATGTGTGAGACGTTCTATAAGTGTAGATGTGAGGATACTGAATATTGTGGTTATTGATTAGTATATGTTTTTTATAGTGTATGTTGAAAGGGTTACATTTATAATTTAATAAAATTTTAAATTACATTGATACATTCTGAATAAGTAGACATTAATTAATAAAGATTACAATCGATTATATTTATTGCAGTACAAGTTTATTAAAGAAAAATAAATAGACATAATAATGTTAAGGTTAACCACTGGCATTCCCAAGAACAGTATCTTTACGGAAAACCTCAACCACGTTTCGCATTGTTATGTTAAGGTAATGCTTTGATGGTTTAGGAGAAAAAACAGAGACATTTTTCAGTATCATTGCAGCGCCTACATTAATATCCTTTCCATAACCACCCTTACCAATGACTTTGTGATGTATTGTTCCAGGTATTGTACCTGAGAGATCTTTCAGAGTCACGTTTAGGTCGCCAATCATATTTGGTGAACAAGACTTCACTATTCCAACAACTTGGTCAAGTTTTCCATTTTTTATAAAGTTATCGATGTCTCCCAAACATCTAGTTACAGTGCCACCAAATGTATTGACATAGTTAGTGGCGCTAACCCACGCTGCACTCTTAAAGTCATCATCGTCACCAACATCCTCAACAACTTTGTCCATATATTGTTGTGTAGACATTAAAGCCCCATCTGGATCTAGAATAAAAACCTTTTCTTTAAGCAGTCTGGCTTGCTGAACAAGACCTGCAGGACCGGGTATTATCCTAACTGGATTTAGGTTTGAGGTAGATGGTTCAACACGAGTGCTATTAGAGGAACGAACAACAGGAGTTAAATGAAGATCAGAATCATCAATATCTAGACTGTATTCCCATGCTTCATTTTCGTTGTTAAAACTGGCATCCATTTTTGATATTTGGTGAAGAAGTTGTGTTTTTTATTCAATGATTATGTATAAGTTGGAATCCATTTTTAATGACATTGGTTTCATCACTTTGTATTTTAAGTGATTTATGACATGATTTTGACTACTCACTGACATATTAGACGAGTCACTGCATATATAGAAACATTGAGTTGACTAGTCCCTGACATTGGTTTCATCACTTTGTATTTTACGTGATTTATGACATGATTTTGACTACTCACTGACGTATTAGACGAATCACTGCATATATAGAAACATTGAGTTGACTATTCTCTGACATTGGTTTCATCACTTTGTATTTTACGTGATTTATGACATGATTTTGACAACTCACTAACGTATTAGACGAATCACTGCATATATAGAAACATTGAGTTGACTATTCTCTGACATTGGTTTCATCAGTTAGCAATTATGAACTTAGGCCATCAATATGGTGAGGAGATTGAAGCTAAAAATGAATTGCTGAAAGCTTACGAGCAATGCATAGACATCTCAATGGATAAACGTGCTAAGATTGAAAATTTTCTTAAAATAGAATCTGAATTAGACTACGAAATGCAAAGTGCTTTGTTTAGAAAGGCGGCAAAATTGGAAAAACAAATCAGGGATAAACTTGGTTGGTTGCAACAACTTTAAGTTATGTTTTAGTTTTACTTATGTATTTGGTTAAAATTCCGTATTGTTTTTAACGTAAGTTATTAGAGTCATTGATTTAAAAAATTAGACTATAGTGTAGCAAGAGTCATTGATTTAAAAAATTACAAATTACAATAAAAACAATACGAAATCCTAACAGAATACGTAGAGCTGTAAATTAAAACATTACATATATAATACAATAAAAACAATACGAAATCCTAACAGAATACATAGAGTTGTAAATTAAAACATTACATATATAAACTAGTACGGTTTTAACATTAATATATTATTTCATTGCTTGGTTCGGTAAGTAGAATTAGTGACTCTTTGTGTGGGCCAATGAAAAATGAGTCACGGTTTGCTTCGACATGAACGTTCACAAAGCCCTCAATGATTGGATTGAACACTTGAAGTGAGCTATACCATTGCTGGACAATTTCTGCTTCCACTATTGGTTCGTTAGCATTACTGAATCCAAGTAGTTTGAGAATTAGCATTGGTTCGTTAGCATTACTCATCCACTATTACCAATGTCTTTTCAACGTACACATTATGTTTCTAATTTTTTCTATGTATTCAATAATTAAGTGTTACAGTTGATAAAGACTAGTCAATTCAAATGTCTATGATCACTTTTAAATGTACGCTATCTATGACAACATTTGGCATTACATAAATTCATATCTACCTATTGATAGTTACTAGCCAAACTATTACCCCTATATCAACTAGCTTTGCATATACAATACAATCAAATCACACACACACACTCTCACACACACACACACACACAAACACTCTTCTTCTTACCGCTAACAAATTTGATGGCTGATTCTACCAATGATGCACGCAAAACAATTGTTTCCAACCCGCAAAGGGAACTTGAAGCCGAGGCCACACTAGCGAATACAATGTTGGGCAACTTAACTCGTTATTTTGAACAAATGCGTATGTGTGAGATACAAATAACAATGTTGCAGAATATGCCTACAATGAGCCTTAATAGCTACGGAATACACGCTCTACTAATGACACATGAAGCGGATATGCGTACAACAAACAACTTGATCAGAGCAAGACAAGAATTATTGAGAAGCATTGCTGAAAAGCAAAACTTCATTAACAATTACAGGGCAATATAGATGCTCGAATGATGTTGTTTAACAACACCTATCCAACCATGTGTGTTCTTGTTTGTTGTTTTTTTTGTTTTAAGTCAGAATAATAAGGTTGCCAATGTACTAGATTAGGTGTTGTTTATTGTATTCAATGGATCATATGAATCAAGATTCTGGTTTTTACAATTTATTTGAAGATCTAATCAAAGAGTACGTTATATAAAAGTTTAAAGTGTAAAGTATGCTTACAATGAAAAAAATGGTAAAATATAGAACAAGATATAAAAAAGGAAATTCAAATTTCGATATACAACAAGATATAAAAAGGAAATTCAAATTTCATTTGCTATTTACTGTATCAAATAAGACAAATAAATGACAACATCAGATGCTTTTTAAGATGCTTTAAATGATAATTCAATGCAAATATATTATTGTACTCGAACTGATAAGACAACTCAATGACTTTATTTTTTATCACTAAATATTTCAAGCGATTTATGACAACATTAGATTCTTTTTCAATTGCTTTTACAGACAATGAATGACAATTCAATGCAATTATAATATTGTATTGCAACTGATAAGATAACTCAACAACAGTTTTTTTTCACTAAATAATACATGCGATTTATGACAACATCTGAAAATGGTAAGTGATGATACAAAATTTCATTGGCTTGTCAATGATTCTATTCAGTCATTTCAATTCAAATGTCAAATCATGTCATAAATCGCTTAAAATGGTAAGTGATGATACAAAATTTCATTGGCTTGTCAATGTTTCTATTCAGTCATTGAAATGTCAATTCAAATGTCAAATCATGTCATAAATCGCTTGAAATGGTAAGTGATGATACAAAATTTCATTGGCTTGTCAATGTTTCTATTCAGTCATTGAAATGTCAATTCAAATGTCAAATCATGTCATAAATCGCTTAAAATGGTAAGTGATGATACAAAATTTCATTGGCTTTCACATCATGTCATAAATCGCTTAAAATGGTAAGTGATGATACAAAATTGAAAAGTTTAGCATTACATTTTTTAATGATGTTCACACATGTCCAAAAACCCAAACATATCCTAACCATCGAAATGCAAACAAAAAAGTTATTGCTCACATTCTCACTCCTAAATTACAAGATACTAAACGTGTTTTAAAAGGGAAAGATATACAACAAGATATAATGTCCGAGTATAAAATAAATTTATCTTACCAACAAGTATGGAGAGGGAAGGATTATTGTATACAACAGATAAGGGGTTCACCGTATGAATCTTTTGAGATGCTTCCGTATTATTGTTATAATCTAGAACGAACGCAAACGAATGGTCAATAACAACGTATAAAAACAGACGAACAAGGAGTTTTTGAGATGTTATTCATTGCCCTTGGTGCGTCGGTAAGTCACGATCATCTATTTATTTATTAAATAATAGTAGGGTTTTACCATAAAATATTTATAACGTTTTTTTAATTTCAGATTCGTACGTTCGTGAATTATCTACGACCATTGGTTATAATAGATGCGGCACATTTAAAGGGTCTATACAAGGGAACAAATCTGATTGGCAGTCAGCAATGTGATGAAACAACCAAATTGATCCAATTAACTTTTGGTAATGCCAAGGGGAAACAGGTCCATGTTGGTCATGGTGGAATGTCTGACTCTAAAGAATATATAGGTATTAACCCCATATGCTATTCATATCTGACAGACATGCTGCTAATATCGCTTTAGCAGTACAAAAGAATTCCCCTTTACCTATCATGCTGAATGGTTGTTCGTCATTTATTGATGAACATATCTTTGAAATAAGATAAAAAAGGCTCTATTTGGAAAATATGCAAGGCTTTACACAACAAAATTTTTCAAGGAGCATGACCATCTACAGGATAGTTCAGCCCGATGCTACATAAACTGTCAACTGTGTCCCCAGAGATAGTCCCCCAAGACCCACCACCCCGCATTGGGCCCACTAGTGCGTTACAACTATTTGACATCGAATAGTGTGGAGTCTGTTAATGCTTGTACTGTTGTGTATAGGAAGCTATCGGTGTTAAAGTTAGCAAAGACGTATCGTGCAATGGTGTAAGAAAGGTACTATAAACGTCGCAAACTCGCAGGTATATACTTTTTAAAACATAAATCATTGCATTATTTTTTACTCGAAAATGAGCTTCTGATTCCATTAATTTATTATTTAAATGTAATATATACGTATGAAATTACTGATTGGTGCAAACAAAGTGGCATAAAAATAAGTTATGAAAAACGCTAAATGTTTGTTTGTGGTGTTTTACTGATCATCATACCAAAAGTTATGACGGAGATATAACGCCAAGTCGACTTACAGACAGCACATGTCAATGTCCGTACAGTGGCAGCTTTCCGGTTACCAATGTGGTCACGTTATAGCTGTTACAAAGTATTTGGGTTTGACTGATTGTCTCCAGAAAGTATCGGATGTTACAAAAACCAAAAAATCTAGCACATACCTGAACAAAATCCATTAATATTAGGAATGTTCAAGAATGGGAATTTCCCCAACATATTCAGAAAGCTATACCTCCTAGGATGGACAACCCACAACCGGGTCGTCCAAAAAATACAAACCGAATAAAATCACAAGGTGAGGAGCCTAGACTGATACATTGTACGAGATGCAAACAAGCAGGACACAGACGTGATAATTGCAATAAACCATTTATCTTTGACCCACCTATAAACATACGAACACAACATGAACAACAAATTCCAAGATATGAACAACCATCATTCCACAACCCACACCAACAATATGACAACACTTTCCAATACTCATCACATCCACATGGTCAAAACACATACCCATCGCAGCCATACGATCAATATAACAATAACACATCTCAACCATATGATGTAAATCACACACAGTCAGCACAAATGTATGATCAATACGAATCTCAAAACCAAGCATCTCAGCATCTAGATGATCTAAACTATAATGCTTCAAATAGTTGGTTTAACTCATTTGGTTTCTAACAATTTGTATGTTTTTTATGTTATCATGTTTTGATTTTGTTAGTTATTTAATATATAGTACGAATGTTTTCATATTACAAAAGTTGTCCAATTTTCAGTTCAATTTTCAAAATATAATAAAAAGAAACAATAAACACGGGTTACCACTCACACTATATAAACCACATTCTTATGGTTTCACTTTCACAACAACATTACATTCATAAACAAAACTCATTTTAGAGTTCAAACAATGACTTGCAAAGTTCTACTACACCATTATGGAAGGTTCACTAGTCCCCCAAGAAGAAGTTTCGTTGCTGGACTGGTTTCTATTGTAGATCCTGTAAAGTTGGAAAAATTTTCATCAATTCAAGTAAAAAGAATTTTAACATACTCTTTGGGTTACGATGAAAACTCCGTCACTTTTCTTTATTTAAGGAAACCAAATTGTAGTTTGGATTCAGGTCTTGTACCATTGGCTGATGCTTTACAAGACCGCAACATGTTACTCATGTATGCCCAATCTCATCAAAACCGACTACACGTGTATGTTTCACGGGTCGAGATATCCCCACTTGTCGTGGTCGACCAGCACAAAGATGAAGGAGGCAAAAAGGAAAAACATATAAAACCTTCTTGTTCAAAAAAGTTATTTGACTAGTTACTAAATAACTAGAAATTATGATTGTGTTGTTGTATTCTAATTTACCTTTTTCATCATATTTCCTTGATGTTAGTCCTAACAAATAACAGTTGATTTGACAAACTCAATAAAATGCTTTATTCAGACAACGAAATGACATATCATTTCTGACAACAACATGACGTATCAACTTTGCACTAAAAAAATAGTATATATATACATGTATACAACTAAAAGATTTTATTGGGGACAAATGAAAAGTTTTATTTCATATTTCAAACTCTTTCGTTAGACAAAATGTCCCTGACGTCTAATAAACTACTTTCGAGTTCTGAGGTACATCACAACGGCGTTTTAAACTTAACTTCCACTCAACCTATCAAAATAAAAAAAAAAAAAGTTCAAACTCTATATAAACGTTCTACCACAATTTTGCAGATATGATGAACCTATCAAAACCAAGAAAGAATATCAAGACGTACACTACTTTGTATTACACGTTGCCACCAAACAACACATTGTCAGGTTTAAATAAATGTAAGAATGATTATATACAAATTTTAAAAGTACGACATTGTAAGGGTACGGTAAGATCACTATTTGTTTCTCATCATCAGATAGATCTAAGCACGATGCTCATTCCAAACGATGGGTCATTGGAGGAAGCATTTGCAGTTTTTCATTTCAGAAGCCACTAAAAAAACTTGAAGAATCACTCTCTTATCTACATCGTATGCAAAAACAAAAAAACAAAAAGTTCAATTACTATGAACTTCTTGGTGATCTAGGTTTTATTAATAAAACAATACCTACCACACCATATACGCAAACCAATTTCAATTTTTAGGTTCACAATAATGGTCAATTGGTCCTCGATAACACAAAAGACACAACGTACATCAACGGTGAACAATGCACATCAACTTGTCAAAATAAAACTAGAAGATCTGCAACAATATTTGTCAAAAATTATTGGGTACTAACATCCATCTCTTTAGTATAAAATACCGCGTCAATGGATTTTTCAATAACCGTAAAACATAGAAACAACTATGATAGTACATGTCATTGTTTGATTATCTTCAGCGCCTTACAAATGCAAATTTACATGACCACCTAAGTGGCGAGTTTTATAATATGCCAAATATATTTACCCAAATGCAAGCTTGGCAGAAAATGATGAAACATGTCAAACCAACGACAAACAAGTGACAGTGAAGAAAATAAAAGGGAGGAAACACAAAACGATTACACACTCAATCAATGTTTTAAAGGTCGGAACAAGAACTACTTCGAAGACAGGAACCAAGTAATCATGTCAAAGATAAATCTAAGCACGTGGCTGAAAAATCCCCTAACAAAGGTTCTTCGGATAAATCATTTCAATCACTAAGCTATCTGCATGAAATGCAGAAACGAAAACAAAAATTCGAGGAAACAAAAGCAGTTCAACATCAGGATATAAAGAAACATATGTACTAATGTTCATGTAACTCATCCACTATTACCAATGTCTTTTCAACGTACACATTATGTTTTCTAATTATTTTCTAGTATTCAATAATTAAGTTTACAGTAGATAAAGACTAGTCAAAATAAATGTCAATATCACTTTTAACGTACTGCTATCTATGACAACATTTGGCATTACATAAATTCATATCTACCTATTGATAGTTACTAGCCAAACTATTACCCCTATATCAACTAGCTTTGCATATACAATACAATCAAATCACACACACACACACACACACACACACACACACACACACACACACACACACACACACACACACACACACACACACAAACACACACCCACAAACACGCTTCTTCTTACCACTAACAAATTTTATGGCTGATTCTGCCAATGATGCACGTAAAACAATTGTTTCCAACCTGCAAAGGGAGCTTGAAGCCGAGGCCACACTAGCGAATACAATGTTGGGCAACTTAACTCGTTATTTTGAACAAATGCGTATCCGTGAGATACAAATAACAATGTTGCAGAATATGCCTACAATGAGCCTTAATAGCTACGGAATACACGCTCTACTAATGACACATGAAGCGGATATACGTACAACAAACAACTTGATCAGAGCAAGACAAGAATTATTGAGAAGCATTGCTGAAAAGCAAAACTTCATTAACAATTACAGGGCAATATAGATGCTCGAATGATGTTGTTTAATAACACATATCCAACCATGTGTGTTCTTGTTTGTTGTTTTTTTTGTTTTAAGTCAGAATAATAAGGTTGCCAATGTACTAGATTATGTGTTGTTTATTGTATTCAATGGATCATATGAATCAAGATTCTGGTTTTAACGATTTATTTGAAGATCTCATCAAAGAGTACATTATATAAAAGTTTAAAGTGTAAAGTATGCTTACAATGCAAAAAAAAGGTAAAATATAGAACAAGATATACAACAAGATAAAAAAAGGAAATTCAAATTTCGATATACAAAAGATAATAAAAAAGGAAATAGAAAATATCATTTTGCTATTTTACTATAATCAGCATAAGACAAATGAATGACAAGCTTAATTATCATAGATGTTTTTCCAGTAGAAAATTAAATGCCAACATCAGATGCTTTTTCAGACATTAAATGACAATTCAATGCAAATATATTATTGTACTGGAACTGATAAGACAACTCAACGACTTTATTTTTTATCACTAAATATTTTACGCGATTTATGACAACACCAGATGCTTTTTCAATTGCTATTTTCAGACTTGAATGGCAATTCATGCTAATATAATATTTGTACTACAACTGATAAGACAACTCAACAACAGTATTTTTTATCACTACATAATTCACGCGATTTATGACAAAATCTGACAAGTCATTACCTTATATATAAACACATTACTTGGGGACTGTCATACTCAAAATAATTTCTCATTCACTTTTTAATTGTACTTCCTCTTTACAATGGCTACAATCCCAAATAACGTTAGGTAAATGTCCTTGCAAAGAACTACAAAAGATTGGATGAAAAGAAATTCTAGCGATCAAATTTAACATGATGCATTGCTATGCTGATAGGTTTAACAAATCGAAGATTGAAATTAACAATCTCATGGTTTTTGCAGACACCCACTTGAGGACTATGTTACGGTAACCCCTTGGTTTGCTGACAGGGCTGACATGAAAAAGTGTGTATACGCTAACAAGCGTTAGGAGCTTGCTATAGGATATGGAGGAAAAAGACAGTTGATGTGCAAACTACAAGAAGCATGGTAGTTTTTATTATTGCTTAACACCATTTGCAACTATCTTTGTAGATATTGTTTTTTTGTTGTTTCAAGTTTTAATAAATCTCAAAATAAGGTTGGCCAGAGTAAAATCTTTTTGTACTGCTATTCATGACTATCATTTTTCTTTATTCAAGTATAATTTTCGTATTATAATCACGAGCAATCTAGCAGTGATAAGCACATTCGGAGTCGGGACATAATTTTACAAATCTATTCAAGGAAATGAAGAATTGAAATGAAAAAAAAAAAAATAACACAAACAGCACACTTTGCAACATCATATATTAGGTATATTAAATTATTTTCGTAACAAACTTTGGTTCACTAGGTAGACCTCATCAAAGACATCATTACCGACCAAAAAAAATTATCATTTGAAATATCGCTTGCGTCAAACGTGCACAAAGATTGCCGATATCGTTATTTTGAACTAAAAAAATACATTCAATAACTAAAACTGACACATTTTGCAACGTCATATCTTAATCATATTGAATTATTTTCATAAAAAAATTTGGTTAACTGTGTAGACCGCATCAAAGACAACACTACCGACCCAAAATATAAAAAATCAAATAACGTATCCATAACGTAAAACGTTCCCAAAGATTGCCCCGAGCTTTATTTGGCAAATAATATCTAAACCCTAATTTCTGAAAATTTATCAAAATGAAAAAAATAATAATTACGGAACTCACTCTCCAAAACATGCGAGCAACTTTTTTTTCATATTCTCACTCTCCAAAACACGCGAGCAACTTTTTTCCGAATTTTTAAAAAAAAAATTTGGACTAAACTATAAGGGAGTGACACGTGTTCCTCGAGTTTCTAGCTCTCCAAAACACGCGAGCAACTTGGTTATTTTCGTAATGTCAGATTGTGTAGGTCTCTGCAACAAAACTGATTTTGCAGTCGGTCATTTTGGTAAATTTCACTTATAGAAATGTTGTCCTAAATTATGATTATAAAATGTTAAAGAAGAATAACATGCTTTTTTTTAAATATACAAAACACAACCTATAAATTTTTAATTTTTTAATTTGTGGTTCGAGAAATGTAAAATCGTATCGGAGTAGATCTTAAGATCCTATAAGATCGGGATCTTATAAGATCGTAAGCTTACAAAGATTTTATGTAAGATTTAGATCGTTTTTACTTTGCAGTATCGTAAAATCGTAAAATCTTAAGATCAGAATCGAGATCCTAGCAACCATGAGTTGATGTAATCTGAGATGATTCTTTTCACAACTATTGAAGCAATCTCCAAGAAAGTTTATATCAACAAGAAGAAGTAAACCCAAATCTTCCTGTTGTTGATGAATCCTTATCAACATTTGACCATGCATGCATGCATGCTTCCTATTTGGTTTTATGTGATCACATGCATTGAACCACTGCAGGCTAATACTAAAGTATTGTTACTGTTCTCCATTGTGACTTGATCTTTCTTTGAAAACATATAAAAAGTAGTACAAGGGCCCCCCATGCGTAGTAAAACTATCTCCTTGATATATAACATGTTTACATCCCATAATTGCAAGAAACAAGGTAGAAAAATGATGATGGGCACTATGTTTGTTTGAGGAAAATGTTAAGAAGATTGGAGAAAGTGACCGACAGTTTTTAAGACTTCGTGGGAGATACGCTGTTCGTTTGCTAATTTCAAGGCCTCTCAACTTTTCTTTCTAAACAAAAAGCCGCCTATCTCTCGTGAGTCGTGACCATGATTCGTACGTGTCTCACTTTTTACTTTACTCGCTTCTTTCTGAATGGTAGTCTTAATCCAATGCACAAAACCGGTATCCGGTCACCCGATCTGTTCACGGTTTAACTGACCGGGTCAATCCGAGTTTTAAAACAGTGTGATTTACAAGCTATGCAAGTTTGGTTTGTTAATATATCGACTCCAAACCAAAAAAAAGAGAGTACTTTCAAACCAAAAAAAACAAAAATAGTTTTTCTAAAAAGTAAAAACCAAGTCAGTAATTACAAATGTCTAGAGGTCTATCATATAGCTAAAAGTTAAGTTCCAAACAAAAAAACCATATAGCTAAAAGTAGTAAAAAAAAAGACCAAAGAATGAAGGAATCATATTATGTGTCCATGTTAATGAGCAGAGCAGCAGATTTAGTAGAACTGCAGACAGGGCAAATGGTGATAGTGGATTCACAGACATTACAAAGACACAAATGTCTGCATGGTAACACCAACACACATGATTCCTTCTTCCCACATTTCAGGCACTTCTTAGTACTAACATCTTCCTCGTAATTGCTTCCACAACATGATTCAACATCATTAACTAATGTCTGTTCTTGTTCTTGTTGTTGTAGTTGAGCTTGTGCTAGCAACTGTTGTAGATTATTTGCTATTGCTTCATTTGTTTGTGTTAATTCTCTCCATATTTGATTTTCGACAAGTAACGATTTCAGCTTTTCTTCTAAGGACCAGTTTAGCTGATTTAGTCTCGTTATTTCTTCATCTTTTGTTTTCAGGATCTTTTCATTACCCCTTCGTTCGCTGCTACGATTAATCTTTTCGCGTTTCTCCTTTGCATTTCGGCTATCTACCTTCTCATTTTCTCAGCCTGTTAATCATCACAACACAATTTAGTATACACCAACAAATTTACAAATTTCTTCTATAGTTAAAACGTAGAAAAACAAAAGTGAGGTGTTTGTTTCGGCTTGCTTATGAGCTTATTTAATTTCGGCTTATATTTTATAAGCCTCAATTTTCCGGCTTGTTTTAAACTTCTTATATAAGTTTATGATATATTACTTAATAATAAACTTATATAAAACACAAGTCTCATAATAAGCCAGAAACTGAGGCTTAAGATATATAAGCTGAAATCAAATAAGCGCGTAAGCTCACGTATAAGCCGAAACAAACACCCCTTTAATAATTTATAATACATGCATATAAATGCAGATTTTATATATAAAGTGTTGAAAAACAAAAGTTTGTGAGGTGTTTGTCTCCGTTTATATGTCGGCTTATTAGCTTATTTAATTTCGGCTTATATTTTATAAGCCTCAATTTTCCAGCTTGTTTTAAACTTGTTTTATAAGTTTTTCATATATTATTGTAATAAACTTATATAATCCCACAAGTCTCAAAGTAAGCAAGAAAATTAAGACTTATGATATATAAACCGAGATCAAATAAGCTCGTAAGTCCACACATAAACCGAAACAAACAGCCCTTTAATAATTTATAGCACATGCATATGAATGCAGATTTTATGATATGAAAAGTATTTAACAGTAAAGTAGAAATTTTTTTGAAACTAAACATTTATTTTGAGAAGGAAAATAAAAAAAACTTAAACATAAAATGATGCTTACATGTTGTGCAACAAAGTGATCAATCTCCAACTGTTGTTGATACATTTGAGATGCAACATCTTCATTGATTAACACATTTGTGTCAAGCGTTTGATTATTATTATAACCATTCTCACGCGATCGTTTCCTCAGAGGAAGGTTGTTATACGTAACTCCGCTTTCTGCTTTGAAAGCAGTCTTCATTCCGGAACTGTACATAGGTTTGGTTACTACGTAACTAGGCTCAAAATGATGATCCTCATATGTAGTACTCATAGCAACGTTGCCTTGATCCATCATTAACATTTTTTTTATAGAAGAAAAGCATGCAAATAAGAAGAGATGAGGTTTATAAAAGTGGTTGGGTAAGGCTACAAATATGTGTGACTTCTTATATACGAATTGAACGAATGAATGAATTATATGACCGTAATAGAAGGAAATTTATAAGGAAGAAGCTTTTTGTTTTATTGTTTTATTGTTTGTTTATATATTAATTCAAGGAAGATGAATGAATGAATGTGTCATATGTCTGCCACGTTGGAAATGCCAGGTGGGACCACAGGATTGGGTCTAGTATGCAACACCCATTTGATACGCCATATCCTAAAAGGGGAAGTGAATATGGAGCTATATTGCATTTAACCTTTAAAACTTAAATCATTTTAACAAGAAAAACGTTAAATTTACCTCATTTGTATCATGTATTTCATAATCATAGTGTTTTCTCTTAATTGCATCACGACATTATTAAAGTTGGGTTCACTTTAATACATCAGTATTTTATACATCATATTGTTGGGTGTTTTTATTAACTAAACAATTAGTCGTAGATTCAAAAATGTTATGATTTGATTCAACATTAAAAAGCGTTTCACTACACATATATTTGTTTCACTACTCAAATGTTGAAAAAATAATAATCAAACTGACGTAATTTCTAGTGATATAGAATGGTTTTGCTTGTAAGCTTAGATGCATGACAGCCCCATATTCAATTTTCTCTTACTATTAAAACTAAATAAGTATCAATTTGTATAGGATCTTATATGATCTTTTATTCCCTCTTGAAGAATGTAGTCCCCTTTCCCTTTAACTTGGATGGAATCCCCATTGGGGATAACAACGGGAGCCTTAAAGTGGGTGACTTTCTTATTAACAAGAATGTTGGATAAATAAGTAATGTATTCGGTGCAACCTGAATAAAAATCCACTCACCTTCTTCGTCTTCTTTATGGGCCATATTAGCAACGGGTTTTGTTCCCTCGCTAAAAGTGCTTTAGGAAGAGTTGGTAATCCTCATATGTCAATCCGGGAATGGGACCGGTCTCTGTTTTAACACAAGCAGCCTTGCCTTTGTTCTTTTCTCCTTTCTTTCTTGGCCACCACTCCGGGTAGCCGATCAACTTGAAGCAGCCCTCACGTGTGTGACCATCTTTGTTGCATTCGGTGCGGTGTTTATTTCTTTCTTCCACGGCTTTGCCTCTACTTATTTCTTTGTTCGGACCATTTCGCCTTTGAAAGGCCTTGAATGCAGCGGATTCATGTGGGGTTCTATTTTCATGTAGTTGTTTGGGGTAGTTAGATGGATGGAGGTAATAGGGTGAATCATATGTGATACTACCGCTTTCACCCTTATTTTTGTTATCATCTCCTGCCATCTTTTAGGTTTGTGATTGATTAAAAGCAAGGTTTTAAACCTGGAACAAAAGAAGATATATGTTTTGCTTAATTCTTGATACATTCATTCAAAGAATACAACGGTTTAAATAGGGATGTCATGACCTCTAAATATGGAGATGAGCAATCACCCATAAATGAAATAGCAATCACCCATAAATGAGATAGCAATCACCCATAAATAACTTCTCTAAATATAGAGGATATCAATCAACATAAAAATAAAAAATAATATAAGATCTTATAATTTGTTATAAAACAAATTTCGGTTTATGTGGATATTGTTTCTTTTTTAGATGATTTGTTCCTTATAAGGGTGGGGTATTACACACAGTAAACCGACTCTATCGAACTGAAATGAACATATTTTCATATCGATAATCGGTTTTCTATCTTTTTCATTTTCAATCTTCGATAGATTGTACAATAATTAATACGATTATTGGCAATACTTTATTGTATAACGACTTCTTTCGCTCGTAAAAGTATATCATTTGTAAAAATACTATGTGTGAAAATTGATGTGTGTGTGTTTAATGTGATCGTAATCTATAACGTCGATTAATATTAATATTTTTTTTAATACGGCTTAAATATATGAAATATTTGAATGCAATTTATTGCGTACACGAAATTATTTAAGTTTTATAGAAATTTAAATTCCAACGTCATTTTAATTTTTACTTTAAATATATTTTATGAGTTCTAGACTATGATAATTTTTTATACGTTAATACTCTATGATAAACGTCAAAAACGGTTATAAACGTGACCCGAACCGCGGACTAACCGCTCACAATTCGGGTAAAGGGGGTGGGGTCCGTAAGGGGCCGGGGTCTCCCGCATGTCCCGGTTACCCGCCTTTGGTACGTTCTGGCGAGGATAGTAAAATTAATTACCCGCCCCGCGACGGATAGTTTAAATCTTCCAACTAACCAAACCGAACCGCCCCGTGAACACCCCTACTAAATATAGAGGATATCAATCAACATAAAAATAAAAGATCATATAAGATCTTATAATTTGTTATAAAAAAAATTCCGATTTATGTGGATATTGTTTCTTTTTTAGATGATTTGTTACTTATAAGGGTGGGGTATTCTATCTGAAATGAAATGAACATATTTTCATATCGATAATCGGTTTTCTATCATTTTCATTTTCAATCTTCGATTTGGTTCAGTTTTACGAAGCAATCAACTATTATCTTTGTGATCTCGGCTAGACTTTTGAAACCCAAACGCTTTGTTTGATCTTGGGCTAGACTTTTAAACCCAATAGATTTTTGATCCGGTCTGATTTTTAGACCGTGATCAACCCTACTTGACACACAACAACCAAATATTTTTACGATTTTACTCCCATCTTGAATTTATCTATTACTCCGTATTATGTTGTGGTTGGAATAGTATTAATGTATTGTATTATGCACATATCTATTAGTATCTCCATAATTGATTATCTTATTACTACCATTGTATATTCAAAGTCTTCAGTTTTTATTATTTTTGACTTATTACTATCATAGGACTATAGGCTACTTATTTCCTCGTGTTATTTAGTAATTAGTGAAGATGAAATAAATATAAATTAACTTATAAGTATTATAATGCTTAAGCCACTAGGTGACTTTTGGTCAACCAACACAAAAATAAAGATAAAATGATGGAGTAATTGAGAAAAACATGTCTTATAAATAAGTTGGTGTTGGTTGGGTCACAAATCACAACTCTCATTGTTGAATTGAAGAAAAATAAACAAAGTGTTTTGTTTATCATCTTTTTTACTTTTTCCAATTAATGTTGCTTTCATGGTCAAACCTCAGTTTAACTACATGATTAAGTTATTCATCGTTTCTAAAACATAGTAATTCGAAACTAAGTCTACTTTGGATTCATATGTGTTGTTTGTCCTTAAATTAAGGTCTGGAGATTTGTTTTGTGTTGTCACTTGTTTGTGTCTTGCATTATTTCATGCTTAGTTTAGTTACTATCAGCAAACATTCGAGCTTATTAGAACCATATGTAGAAAACAAATATCAAATTGGTCTTGCTTTCTTATTTCATAGTTCGGCGAGGTGTTCATATAAAAGTTCACGAGTAGGCTTGGTCAGACCTTGGACCCGAGGCATAAGATGATACTAAACATGCTCTTAACATTATTACTTGATTACTAATGTTTTGACAAGTATCATAAATCTAAGAGTTGCATTAAAATGCAATTAACGCTCGACGCTTACCTCTTGCCCCACTTGTTTACGCCCTGGTCAGACCTTTGGTAATAAGTGGGAGGTCAAGTTGGATCTTAGTCTTAATTAGTAAATTAATTGGGTAGTTAATTCTATTAAGAATTTAATTATCGAAAATACTAAATTGAACTTTCTATGTTCTGATTAATTGTGTTTTGCAACATAATTCGTAAACGAAAGTTTGTTTTTCTTTAAAAGACAAACATAGTCTCTTTTCCTAGTAAGAAAAGGTGAGACTTACTTCTATCTATACTCATTGGTTGACAAGAATAAGATAGTATTATAATTGTAAATTTTCAATTACAATTAAACTCATTTACTGTCTTTCATTACCCTTCTTTTCGGCTTTGAAATAATTAAAAGATAAAATATTTTGAGTAACTAGAGAACATTTTGTCTATAGCTACCAAAATAAATTACATCTTGCATTTGTCACGATGTATGAGTTTAAACCGCAATGAGTAAAGAAATTACTAGCATATCTGCTAGGTATTTTTCTTAGACTCATATTATTCCTTAAGGTGCTAAATACCCTTGTGGCTATGAAGACGATATAGGAGGAACTGCATGCTAATATTCAAGTTAACACAGAGCATGAATGGCTAGTCCCTCATCTACAATAAGTAGAATTTCATATTCTCTGCTTAATACCTAAGTACATTGCTACTTGTAGGCATTCAAAGAGAATAGGAAAGTATATAAATTGCTATTTGATTTCTACTGGTGATGTAACACTTGCAATGTTGACAAATCCAGTGGGAGTTTTGCATTTTATATTACTGAAATGACATTCTTGTAATGGTGTCAAATTCAGTGGGAGCTACAAGATTTATTTCCTTGATAGTCGCCCATATTATTTCTAGCTTGCTATGAAATAATTCATTACTTTCCGAAAAATGAACAAACACATGTTTAAGTAAGATTGCATTTTTATTCTATATGATAACAAGTTCCATATCTGAGTTTGCTTTCTGAAATGTTATTTATAGAATAATAATCCACAATTCCTTATTAAACATTATAGTTTGAAATCTGCTTGTAATATCTATGACACTATCATATTGTTTATACTTTCGAGCGCCTGTCGTATTGTATTAAATAATGTTGTCCCGTACACAAGTGGGAGAAATCTTAAGTGTGTGCAAGGAACAACATATAACAATATGATTATTGGTTTCTTTTGACCGCAAGGTAAGAAAGCAAATCAATCTACTAGGACTTAAACACGAAAGATGTTTGTTGCCCTATTACATTAAAAGTCAAAGATATAATATAAAACTACTTCATCTAATTGACTACATGATTTAGTCAATATAATCATAGTTAATGATAATTATCATGATTTTGAAGTATGACATTAACTTGAAATTACTATTGAACTCAAGAGTTTGCGTTCATGATTACTTTAGTTAGTATAATTATGTTTACTTGCTAAGACATAATTATAAAGTTCTTGAATTTAATCAATGACTTATAACATAAAGTATGTAGTTGAATTGTTATGTCTTCTTGTTAACACATAAACATAATGTCCTTGAATTATTCGGAGACTTGTAACGTATAACTTGACATGTTCTGTTTTCTTGAAACACATGAACATAGAGTTAACATGAGGTCCTTAAATTATTCAAAGACTTATAATGTATATTTAACATGTTTTGTTTTCTTGTTAACACAAGAACATGGAATTCTTGAATTGTTCTGTCTTCTTGTGAACACGTGAACATAGAGTTCTTGCTAAATTCAAGAAATATAGCATGCACTTGGTTTTAAAATACTGTGTATTCAATTTGGCTTGACCCAATTCACAAGCATTTTACCTAAAGAGAATTAAGTTATCTAATGGAATTTTGATGTAGTCTCACAATTCCAATAATCATAGAATACCACATTATTATGGTATGTCTAATGTGTTAAAATAAACTATATTCATATTGTTTTATTTCTGATAACTTAAATGGATCTACCTCCAAAATCGATCAAGGTTAGAAGTTTGTATGTGTCATTAATACACTCAATATAGTTTCAACCTAGAAGGTAATCAAGATATCATCTTTGGATAGAAATGAATCCCATTAGGTCTTGATTAAAGTTCTAAAATTTGTTAAAATCTTATGAAGCATATTATTAACAAGCTAGAGATGAGAACTTAAAATGTGTTTGTGTTTTTCCAGTTAAGAACAATCATATGTTCCTTAAATACTTAGTATTTATAGAAGTATCTCTTTTTACAAAAGTAAATGGGAGCATATACAAATCTTGAAGATATTCAAGAACAAAATACATAACCTTCTGAATTTACTTGTTAATGTCACACTAAGGTTTAACATGTAAATGTCGAACCAAAGTATATTAGTACTCACATTCATAAATCCGCAAGGATGCCTCATCACTTGATTGATATTGTAATATCAATGCGGAGGAATATAAATTAGAGGATCATTACAAACCTGCTAATTGCTAAGATACATTATCACATCTTGAATCTGGTAAAGGTCTTAGAATTATGAATGATAAGATGCAGTCCTTAAAAGCCATTCAAGTTTAGAGCTTGATTGATCTTTTACCACAAAGTAAACCTGTGAGGTTAGAATGAGTTTCTTTTGAAGAAATGCTCATAAGAACAAAATTGTATACATACTAATGCCTGACCGATGATAAAAATTTTGATCTTACTCAAGCAATTGACTATGATTAAATCTTTCTTTTCTGCACGTATTAATTATATAAAGATATCTACTTATCATACATGATTTCTTAAATCTTAAAATAAGTCATATTAAGGTTCATAACTCTTTCCTGGATGATTACCTTGGCGAGGACGATGTGTAATCATAAAGGGTTATGAGTCTATATTTAAAATATGGCAATTAAGATTTAAGACTATTTCCTTAATGATTACATTTGCGAGGACGGTGTGTAATCAAAAGGGGTTAAAAGTCTACATAATCTTTATATAGTATACAAGATAAAAAAATCCAAGTGTGGATTGGATCATGCATCTAGGAGCTGGGATCTTGAATTAATTACAATATGATTCTGATTAAATTAAGATGACTCCTGAGTACACCTGACATTGAGTGGGAGCACCATGTTGTTTTCTTAAATTCGTATGTTGTATGACATATTGAAAGTATCATTCCACATAAGCTAGATATTAATCCTTAAGATTGGAATGAAACTTCACTTGAGAATTTAGGATAAAACAAACGACCTTGGAATAAATGTTTATTAAGATAAACGTATGTGGAAATTAAGTCTAACACAAATGCAATATGTCATTAAAGTAAGTCTTAAATGATATATTTCACTTGGGATAATTTAGTACATGGATGGAAACCTTGTGTTTTTAACTAAGGGTTCATCATGTATATATTATATTGTGTATGTGACTGGTTGTTACTTTTGCACGATAGCAAGAAAGACGATGTAACACAACAGTATCTAATTAAGAGTTGATACATGACTGCTTAAAACAAATGTTGACGAATGATAAAAGCGTAGCGTTTCGTATGTAACAACTGATGCTAGAGAATAATCAATTCAAGTTGAAAAAGGATTTCATCTTTATGATACAATTACTAATAGAATGATCAGCTACAGGAGCTTGTTGCATTACACATTACAGAATGGGAATACTTTACATTTTAAGAAAACTGTAAAGCATGGTACTGTCTTGAGATAGGTAATGTTGTTGAGTTTCTAATACCCTATAAAAAGGTACTATTACCTTGTCCAATTACTTTGGACCTCTTGCAATAGTACGGGGGGGGGCCCACCAAGTGAACAATAAGACATCATTCTTATTATTTAAATCTTTCAAATATGTGAATTTAAACAAGTATTCAAAAAGTTTACGCGGATATCTATTTTAGTTGTCTTGCAAATAAAAGAGCTTGAGATGTTAGATCATTGGACTACAACTTTGCTAATTTAGTTTCATGCATTCTGTTTTAGTATTTGGATAATTGAGTTGCTAAGACAATTTTTACTTTCACGCGATGAATGAAGAATACGTGGTTTTTGGTCATTCATACATTTTAATATTTGTTATCCTATATTTGCATGTTTATATCCATGAATGATTCGCTATCATTCTATAATATGTCTTGTCGGTTAATCAATATGAGAATATTGTTATGTAAGGGCAATTTGTGTGTTGGATATATTCCGTGAATATATAGATTTGTTCCACAAAACTGCATATGTATTCACAAGGGATGCATATGGATACCCCAACATTCGAGCATTTACTTTTGGATCCTTGTCATGAGTAAAATATCGAAAAAATGGTTTAAAATTGTCCTTAGGACTTGAGATGCAAGCAAGTTTGTATGTGTGGATATCTCTCTTTGATTATAGTCAAACGCTATCCTGAAACATGGTAGTCATAAAAACTATTTTTTGGGAGTGATGTGAAGCAGTATCCACAACCATTGTAGTCAACATAGGATTTGTTACTCCACTTGAAATATGCAGAAAGAAAGATACCATTGGGCCCTCTCCTGAGATTTAATCAGATATTGTGTGGCCCGCACCCAAAGGGTTAAGCAAGTTGATTCTTGTTACATTTGGCTTATCTGAATTATTTTTATAAAGAGAAACATAATGTTAAAACTATTTCGGAATGACTCTTAGGATCATATCCATGGTTTAACGGTATATTGTATCAAGAGGTTTGATTATAAGCAAGAAATTTATAACCATTTAATAGCTGAGATGATTTTTTGAAACTCTTATCTCATTTATTACCTAATGAAAAAATATAATTGTGTGGGTTTTAGACTTGCACATATTATTGGTATTATGTGTTAGGTGCTATCCAACTCCCATGTGGGAGCTGTTGGGTTGGTAGTCGGTATAGCACGTATACGTTAAGAATATGTGAGCCTATTGGGGGCACACACGTTAAGACACGAAGAGTACGTATATTATGTAATTAATATCATCTATACTTGTTATATTTTATTTAATATTTTAATATGCTTACGTTAATAATTGATAAATAACCGTTAGTTGACGTTATATTTAGAACTAACTCAACGACTATTTAAATCTTGAACCGAAGGGATTAAAATTGACAAAACACGAAGCTTGTGGGTGTCACTTGTTGACAAACCCTCATAGCTTTTTAGAGGGGTTTTGGGATCAAATTTTGAAAGGTTTTAAGGGATAAAATGCTTGTATTGTGATAAGAATTATGAGGAGTTTTAGTTTATTAATAATATGGTTGAGGTGTTATCTAAACACCCCCATCCTCTACCTCATAAAAGATTGGGACTCGTTCCAACAAATACGACTTTTTACCATATACCCTTAATCGGTTCCATACCACACAATTATTGTCCCAATACCAAATCCAATGCATGCAATATACTTAAGTATCATTCGTTCGGCTTACTCTACATGCATTTTGGGTATCACATGCTATGCATGTTGCGCATGTAATAGTAATATTACATGCATGTCTGTATGGTTTTATCTTTGATATACGTATGATCGAATGTTTTATCTTTTTGTGATCTGATCAAGGTTTTATCAAGAACAACAAAACCCACTTTAGGGTTTTCGGTCTCTTGGTTTTTCTCTTTATCGATTCCGGTTTTCAACATACACTTGTTGTTGGGTTTTCGGTTCAAGTAATTAAGCATACACTTGGTGTTTGGAGCTCGTGAAGTTACGACTAGCATTGTTGCGTACTTGATCGACGTGTTTGTGTGAGCAACCGTAGAGGCGATTGTGTTAGTTGCTTTATTCTTTTTCTTGATCAATTGGCTAAGAGGTACGCGTTTCTATTTACTTCTTATTATGTGTTAACCATATGCTATTACTAGATCCATCCGCTGCGTACTCGTAAGCTAATGGTTACCTAGATTGTTAAATTCCAACATAATTTACCTTGACGTATATTGTAACCATGTGACCCGGCAGGACTTCCTGAGTTTGCAATGCATCAGGGTTGTCTGGTTGAGAGGTTTTATCAATAAAAGAGAAGAGTTTCTGGACCATGAAGCTGTGTAATAGCATATGTCAGAGAAACCGAAAAAAAGCATGTATATAGAAGATTTCTGAAAAATATGAGTTGCTTACATCAACAGATTGAATTTATCATATTTGTTATCAAGATGAACCAGTACAAATTCTACCAGAACAGCATTAGCAACCTACAAAAAAGATTATATAAGAGATTATACAGAGATTGAAAAATACAAATCGCCGAAACAATATATTTATAACGGATAATCATGGGACCAAACACACACTTATAAGTAGTATTAGCACTTACTACAGAATAACTGTCATTTTCCATCCCAAACATGAAAGGTTTAAAGTACTCTCCTGATTCAAATGAGAAAAGCAGAATAAGTTTATGCATCATGATTAGAGTTGACTTTGAATTATGAATAATAACCAAGAGTGATAAAGGCTATGGTTTACCAGTGTACTCCAGGCACTGGATGTGAATAAGTAATTCGAGGTCTTTAACTTCTTTAAGAATAATATTTGCTCTTTCACCCAAAATCTGATTACCCCCACAGCCTACCGCCTTATCATTGTAGACGCATGTCAAACTCATAAAAATTTCATAATCAGTTGTATCAATAAGGGCCTGTTGGAAGGAAGAAACAATAACCAACGAACTAAAACAGGTCATATAAAAATAAAAATAAAAAACGCAATTGCCATAATATTAGTTAAGGTGCATTAAGTACCTTCAAAACAAGGCCAATGGGCAACAAGTGCTCTCTCCCTCGTATCCTACATGTGTTACAAAGTAACAATAGTCGTAATTATGTAAGCTATAACATAAAAACTTTATTAGTTCAGAGCCGTTACTAACCAAAAACCGACCCTTGCACTCCCAGTTTTAATATAATATAAATTAAGGGTTACAGCTCACTGATCTTCTCTAACACATCTGAGAAGAGAACAAAAGAAACCAATTAAAAACTTCAGATTATAGTTATTGTTAGACGTGAAAGAAACCATTAGACTTGAAGCCAACAAACCTTATCACCACAGCTTTGTCGGTGAAGCCTACACCTCGGTTGCAATATGCACTTCTGGCCACAGTGGTTGGCTGCCATGTTTATTTGGTTGAGAAATTGAGATCCCCGTGACTTCTATTAATATAATAAATAAGGTTATGCAGAGCATATAGGGTAACTTACATAGTTTCTCTTTGGCACAATTAAACATCGTACAACTCTTTCAAGCCCGTCTACTATGAAATACCAAACACATGGAATGAAACCAAATACTGTATGATCATTCTACAAAAAACAATGTTAACTATACAAGTACTAGAGATGCAATGTTGACTTTTAAAACACAAAAAGTACAACATATCATAAATCAAAGAGTAAACTGCAAAAATCATCCATGTGGTTTGTAGTTTGTGACACTAATCATCCCTAGTCGATACTATTGGCACTAATCATCCCTGAGTGGCAAATGTTCGGCAAAAATCATCCTTATTGGGGATGATTTTTGCAAAAAGTTTAACAAAAAGTTTTGCAAAAATCATCCCTCTAGGGATGATTTTTGCCGAAAAATCAAAATATGAAGATGTAACTGAAAGAACAGAGCATTCTTTAGTTCATTAATAAACATAAAGCAACTAACCCGCCCATTTCTGATGGCTCTTCTTTAAAAGACACCAGTTCTTGTTGCGTAGTAGTAGCGGTAGCTTTACGGAGGTTACAACAATTTGACTGCAAAAAGTTCCATAATACAATTTACTAACTTCACCACACAAATAATATAAACTATCACAACTAGAAGTCTATTACTGTAATAAACAGAAGTATACATAACATATTCTTCTACACTAAGCAATCAACTCACCAAATTATACCAAAATAATTTGGAGTAACACAATTAAGATACGAACCATTAACATAATTGGTATCTCCCCAAAATTGAACTCTTTTCTAGTAACAGGCCCATCACCATGTTTGAAGCACACATCCACCGAAAGTTTACCAGAATACGAAATATTAGCTTGTCTACACAGATGATCCAATAAGTTCACATGTATTTCACTTTTCACTAGAAAAAAAAAGTAAAATTACCTATTGTTGTACATATTTTACCTGAAAAGGGCGTAGAAACCGAGCAGGATATGTTCCCAGTTGCGGACGACGTAACATTGGTATTCCAAACCAAAGTACGACTAGGGTCAAGAATGTAACAACCAGACACAAAAAAACCAAAAGAATCTATGTTTATAAAGTAACACATTACAAATCAATTTACTGGTAAATTTCTTTTATTTCTTCAAATAAATGATTACTCAACAAACTTAAATGCTAATAGCAAACCAATTCGAATAAAAACCACAACAAAAATTCGGTTTATTCAGTAAAATAATGATAGGTAAAAATCGTATACACATCTTTATAGCTTAACAAACCATCTACATGCATTCATTCTAAAATCAAATTCAAGTTAGGGAACATTAGTAACTTAATAAACTAACAATACAAAAATTACATTAAACACACAATTACATTAACATAAACAGCTAAAAGGACTATTTCAAAGGTTAACTTAGGGGGTGCTTGTGTTAGCTTGTTTGGTGGGCTTATAAGCTTTTAAAAAAAATAAAAAATTGATAATGTTATGGCTTATGAACTTGTATAAGCTTTAAGCTCACATTAATAAGCTCATAAGCCTATCAAATAAGCTAAGGGGGTGTTAATTGTAAGCTTATGAGCTTATGTTAATTCCTCTTATAATCAACAAGCCCATTATTTAATTTCATAAGCTCAAATTGTCAAAATATTAAGTTTATCAACATATCACCACCAATAACTAAATAAGCCCATAAGCCTGATTAGTTAAGGTAAAGTGAACACTAAGATATCAAAAGCTTATGTTAGCCGGGAAAACTAAGGTTATGAAAACTAGACAATTCAAATATAATTAATATTTTAATAATACAATAAAAAAAACTATTATTTTTTTGAGTAAAGTACAATAAAAAAAACTATTTATCTTTTCTCTCACTTCCTTTTTCACTCTGGACTCAACAGCTGACATGGCTTCTTTTTTTTACTTTTTATTATTTAAAAATAAGCAATAAGCCGAAACAAACACCCCCTTTAAACAAATAAAAAGCAAAAGCAATAGAAGTATACTTGTACTTGACGAAAAGGATATTATAAAGCTTGCTGTCAATATTAGTATAATCAACAACTTCAACACGCTTAATACTCTTAACCGCTTTTTCCAACCCACATTCGATCAAATGATCGAATGACTCAATATGATGCTGGACAAGCTCTTTTCGCGGCTCCTATTCTGGTATGTGTGGGATATGGGGTAGGGTTTGAACAAGATGAAATCAGTGTGTGGCAATTGGCTTTATACCGTACCTAGGCTTTTCATTGGGGCCCACAAATAAGCCCAATTGGGGTAATTCTCAAAAAAAGTCCAAAATATAAATGAGAATGCCACTGTACATCTCAAAAAATGTATTTTTAACATGAGGTGAGATCCATGAAAAACACATACCAATCAAAGAACAAAAAAGAAGATCTTGGCCATTGATCTCATTTCAATCCAATGGTTAATATCAATTCTTAACATCATATATAATTCACAAATTATACAAACCTACCCCTCATTTAATTTTTAACTTTCTCTCTCCTCAAATAACACACACACCGGATAATAAAAAACACCACCTGATTCACGTCGGAAACCTAACAACATCGCCGGAAACCACCACTGCTTCTTCTCATTAATAAAAATCAAGCCGGAAACCACCAATTCTTCATCTCCCTAACAAATAACCACCACTGCTTCATCTCCATCATATACAACCTCGCCGGAAAACATATACAACCAACGCCGGTCATCTCCATCATCTAAATCGCCGGATCTAAACATGGATGAAAACATGGATCTGAACAAACAGGATATGAACATGAATGAAAATCAGTTAAATAATTTTATGGAAGCTGTTGAAAACATGGATCTGAACAAACAGGTTTTTGAAAAGGATAATGAACTCGAATCAGATACAGAAGATGTTTTACAAGAATTTGCAAATCCAAATGCTGTTATAGAAGAAGTTACAGGTAAAATAACATGTAATTTTGCGCTAAATTTTTTTTATTATGAATCTCATGTGATTATGTTTTCAGTATTGTTCTGTGTTGAAAATAACCACATAGTACAACAGTTAAAAATGACTTGTGATTTTGTGTATTTATGTTTGTTGTAAGAAAAAGAGAATAGTATAAATTGAACCACATCAGACACTTATTTTCATTTAAGAATCTCATGTAATTTGTCATGAATCACATGTGATTCAACAGAATCCCTAAGCTTAAGTGGAAGACTAAAGCAAATTTTAGAGATTGTGGTGTTTTCACGATGCTACATTATGGAATCCTACATGTGATTCAAACAGAATCCCTTGTGATTCAAATAGAATCCCTTGTGATTCTTGATAAATCACATGTGATTCATTATAAATCCCTTGTGATTCAACAGAATCCCTTGTGATTCAAATAGAATCCCTTTTGATTCTTGATGAATCACATGAGATTCATGATAAATCACATGTAATTTTTTTTTCTTTTTTTAGTTATTGCATGTGATTCAGTGGTTACATGATAATTAATTTAATGTGATTCAATTTTTTGATATACAGATTGTATGAAAACACCAAGAGCAACTTTATACGAGCAAAATGAAACGCCTGGTGGATCGATATATTGGGAACCTCATGTAGAAGGAATTCCTATACCAGTTGAGGGGACCTGGTATGATACAGTAGATGAAGCTATTGACATGTATTCGAAATACGCTGAAATGGGAGGTTTTGAAGTTAAGAAATCAGGGCAAAGGCTAACAAAATCAGGAGTGGTAAAACATAAGTACATCATGTGTAATAGAGAAGGTGTTCCAAAAGGTATAAATGTCGACACTCTTGATCCTGAATATAGTGAGAAACAAAAGAACTAACAACAAACTCATGTTAACAGGATGCAAAGCTCGTATAAATTGTTTCATTGGATATTGTTTCGTGAAAGATACAAGTTTAGATCAATTTTACCCCAACATTTTCCACTGTCATACCAAAAGAGTACAATCATTTCTTACAAAAGAAACAAACGAAGATGACTCAAGCAGAACAAATTTTTGTTGTCAAGCAACAACAAATAAAGTGTGCAACACGTTGCACACAATTGCGTTAAGTAGAATGAAGGGAGGCTACGGATTAGGTACATGGTCGACTGATGATTTAAGAATCATCAGAGGATATGATTGTTTTCATAGGGTGAAAGTGACGCACAAAATGTCTCATAGTGTAATTTTTTCTTTTTTGTTATAAGCTGAATCACTTGTGATTTATTTTTGATCTAGAAATGACAATGGTAGACTATTAGGTTTGTTACTTGAAAGTATGAATTATTAATATGCTGTGAGATTCTTTTATTAGAATCACATGTGATTCGAGTGTGAATCACATGTGATTCGTGTGTGAATCACATGTGATTCGTGTGTGAATCACATGTAGTCCATGTAGACTCACATATGTTCCATGTACATGATCACCTAGAATGAATGGAAGAAACTATAACTAAAATTTCCTTGAGCGATTGAAACAAAGGTGGAGAGAAAGGACAACATAGAATAAATGAAAAAGAGAAAGCACTTCAAGTAAGGGTGTAGCCAAAAAAGAATGGGAAAATTCTCAAAATACCCCAAGTAGTACGTGACTTTGTCTAAATGCCTCATGCGACTTGGATTTTCCCTAAATGCCAAATGCGACTTAAACGACTAATGCGACTTATGAAACCTCTGACAAATTTACCAAAT
>BQNB010057930.1:0-37997 GCA_026074375.1 Tanacetum coccineum
GATGTGGTTTCTTAAAATGAGATGGATGATCAAGATTGCACCTCCTTATCTTAATTTTTAATGGGTCCCACATTATAAATGTTTTATATATTAGTATAGATAAGTACAAAATGCAATTAGATAAATCTGCAAAAGAGTAAAAAGTCAATCAGATATGGTTAGAGAAAAGGTTAAAGGTGCCTATTTTACCCTCATATAATCATTTTGGTTGAAGTTAATAGGGTTTTAGCCGTAAAATAGCAACGTACTTTCTCAAATGTTCCGTTTTGGTACGTAAACTTTTTTTGTTCCACTTAATGTAACAAACTTTCAAGTTTTGTGTTAATTTGCACCAACTTTGACTGGCAACCGGGAAAAAAGTTATAAAACCGAAAAAAGCCTACGTGTCATGTTTAATACTCTCTAATGTTTCGTTTTGGTACATCAACTTTTTTTAATGTTCTGTTTTGGTACATGAACTTTTTTATACTCACGTTTTTATATACATTTGTATACACGATTTTATACACACATTTTTACACATATTTTTATACACACGTTTTAATACACATTTTTATACAAATATTTTTACACATTATACACGTGTATAAAAACGTGTGCTTAAAAACGTGTGCTTAAAAATGTGTACATAAAAACGTGTATAAAAATGTGTACAAAAATATGTACAAAAATATGTACAAAAATATGTATAAAAATATGTATAAAATGTGTGTATAAAAACTTGTATAAAAATGTGTATAAAAATATGTGTACAATAATATGTGTATAAAAATGTGTATAAAAATGTATATATAAAATGTGTGTATAATAACGTGTATAAAAATGTGTATGAAAACGTGTATAAAAACGTGTATAAAAATATGTGTATAAAAATATGTATAAAAACGTGTGTAAATATATGTGTATAAAAATATGTGTTTAAAATATGTGTATATAAACGTGTATAAAATGTGTATTAAAAATATGTGTATAAAAATATGTGTATAAAAATACGTGTAAAAAAATGTATGTATAAAATGTGTGTATAAAAATGTGTATAAAAATGTGTATATAAATGTGTATAAAATGTGTGTATAAAAACGTGTATAAAAATGTGTATAAAAATATGTATAAAAATATGTGTATAAAAATGTGTATAAAAATGTGTATAAAAATGTGTGTAAAAATATGTGTAAAAAAATATGTGTTTATAAATATTTGTATAAAAACATGTATAAAAATGTGTATAGAAATGTGTGTGTAAAAACGTGTCTATAAAAATGCTTGTATAAAAATATTTGTATAAAAATGTGTATATAAAAACGTGTATAAATTTAAAAAACAATTATAAAAAAATAAACAACCGTTAGTATAAAAGACTAACGTTGCAAACGTTAATTGGTTAAAAAGCCTAACGTTGCAAACGGTCATTAAGTGGAACAAAAATATAGCTGGTTCCGGTAAAACAAGTTTGATGGTGCAAATTAACACAAAACTTGAAAGTTCGTTACATTAAGTGGAACAAAAAAAAATTCACGTACCAAAACGAAACAATAGAGAAAGTACGTTGCTATTGTACGGTTAAAACCCAAGTTAATATGAAACAAAGAATTGAAAACTGATTATTGGCCCCTAACAAATAACATAATATGTTTTCTTATAAACATGAACAACTTATTTTTGTGACCTCAACTCGCAGAGAATAACATGATCAATTTAAAAACACAAATTCGAACCGTTTCTGTAGCCATAAAACGAGCCATATCATTATCCACTGAAAAAACCTCATCATCACTATCATGATTTCCTAGATAATCAACCTTTTCATAGGTTTACCATCATCATCAACAAGAGTGACTTTCCCTTCAATAATTAGTTTTTCCAACTTTCTAATTTTATCAACAATAGGAGTAGTACTAGTACCACTCGTTTTAACATTCCAGAACGAGGTTCCACTAGAATTGGCACCGTTACTAGCCAAGTTTGAAGCCCCCCCTGTTAGTACCCAATTGCTCATCATTAACAACCGAATTAAGCACACCAAAAGCATTTGAATTACTAACCTCTTTAGTAGGCTCCACACCTTTCTTCTTATTATTACTGGTATTAGCAGTAGGCTTTTTAGCAACAGGCCTATATTCTTTTGTTAGTTTGAATCCCACCTTCAAACCAACTGACACCTCTAGGGGCATGGCTAGGTTTCTTCAAGTTATTTGCCACACCCAATCCTAGATTCTTGGGACATTCCTCTTGGATATAACCAAATACCTTATAACACACACACCTAGGGGGTTTTCACTCATATTCAACACGAACTATGCACGTACTGTTGGAAATCGTTATCTAAATAACTTAATATTACATTAATATTAAACGAGCTACGCAGCGGATATATATCACATATAGCATATATAATTAACCATAAAAACATAAATAAGGAAACATACCTTTAGCAACCAAGCTAGTCACGAATCAAAGACACTTCAAGTACACGCACGTGTGTAATAACGTGTGAACCAAACACCACTACGAGTTACTAAAATAAGTAACCTCTACGTGTATCCACACTACACGTCGAACAATACCACTCAAATGTTAGTTCTTCAACCAACGAACAAGTGAACACCAAAAGTAGCAAAACACAAAAACCCTCTAGATGGGGTGTTTGTTTGCATCGACCAAGGAGAGAAAAGAGAAGAGAGGGATAATAATTATGAGCTCTAGGATCCTCCTTATATACTAGGTGAATTAGGGTTTACCTAATTTACTTAACTTGGAGAAAAAGATAGCTCAAAAGCTCAACCCAACCCCATTGGGGTTCTTGGCCGGTCAAACCCAAGAGATACACCATTTGATGTCACCCTTTGGTGTTGACTTTTTGAATTTTTATTTATTTATGGATAATTACATTTAATTACCCATTAATTAAAAAGTCTTATTAGTTAATTATTCCTACCGAACTAATTAACAACCGTTAGTGTTCCATCGTTGATTCATATATTAATATAAATAATAAATATACAAATATATTATTATAAACATTAATAGAATGATATCTAAGTGGTAAATGTGTGTGACTCTGTAGGCTCACGTATTTCTAGCTGTATAAATATCCGTATGACATGAGCACAAACTAACAGCTCCTGCTTGCGAATGTCTCAGTCATATAATATAACATATTAACATTGACGAATAGTCTAGCAACATCATCAATGCTCTCAGAAATACCTGAGTATGCAGTTTTGGTAAACAACTCAGTCTTCAATGGTTTAAGTCAGTCCTATCCTTTTGTTTCAGATACAATGTTAAATATGGATATGGATCAATAGTCATTCCATAGTTTAACGATTCTGTTTCTCGCATCTGTATTGATTCAGATCGTCAAATGTAAAAAAAGAAACATCTTAACTACACTTTGAGCCTGGCCATACAAATATTTGATTAACCCAATGAGGGGCCCAGTAAGTATCTTACTCTCAAACACGTGGAGGAACAAATTTTACTTTTGACTACAAGTGTCCATCATGTACTTCAAAACATTTCTGAAAATATTCTTTATAACTACCTTTTGACAGCATAGTGGTAAACTATAGTCAAGAAATGCTATCCATACATGCAAAACCCGCTTGCATCTCAAGTCTAAGGATAAACATGACTTTTACCATGTGTGTAATACACCCAATGACATCGATCCATAAAGTGATTAACACTGATAGGGTATCCAATATTCAACATCATTGAACAACATGTGAAGTTGGCAAAATCATCTTTACATATTCTCCAGAATACAACCAAACACTCACATTTACCTTATCTTAACAATACTCTCATATTGTTAACTGGTAATGGATAAAGCTTTAGAATGCTACAAGTCATTCATGGATATAAACATGCAAATATATGACACAGTTATTATAAAAATGAAAACAAGATACCACGTATATTAATTCATTCAAAAGAAATAACAATCATTTTAACATCCCATTATCCAAATACTAACTAAAAAATCACCGATTTACATGAGACTACTAGCAAGAACAATTCCAATTGCCATAACATGTTCATAATGCTTATTGAACGACATTGGTTTTGTAAATGGATCAGCTACGTTGTCATCTGTGTGAACTTTCTTAAGGACAATCTCACTTTCTTGAATTACTTCACGAATGTAGTGATATTTCCTCTAAAAATGTCTGGCTCCCTTTAAGATTCTGGGATCATTGGTGATCGTTATTGCAGGCTCATTGCCACATAGCATCTCCATTGGTCTTTTATTCGATGGCACGACATTTCCAAGTCCATCAATAAATTTTCTTATCCAGGCGGCTTCCATCGATGCTTCAGCATCAGCAATGTACTTGACTTCTGCAGAAGACATAGAAGTAGTGCTTTGCTTGGCACTCTTCCAGTATACGGCTCCACCATTAAGTACAAACACATATCCCGTTTGGGATTTGGTATCGTCCTTATCTGTTTGAAAACTAGCATCAGCATAACAAGATACTTTTAGCTCAGCTTCAGGTTTTGCCCCATACACAAGAACCATATCTTTAGTATTCCTTAAAAACTTAAGAATAGTTTTAATAGCAGTCTAGTGAATCTCACTAGGATTTTGTTGAAAACGACTACACAAATTTTACGCAAAGGCAACATCAGGTCTAGTACATCTGACCGCATACATGATTGAACCTATAGCCAAATCATAAGGAACTCTTTGCATACGTTGTACCTCACTAGGTGTTTGAGCACCTTAAGACTTTCTATAGTCAGGCTTTTCTATCATTAGAGTATGCCTCTTCTTGGAGTTTTCCATCCTAAATTTCTTTAGGCTTTTCTCTAGATAAGCACTTTGACTAAGAGCAATCAACTGCTTAGATATATCACGTATGATCTTGATTATAAGGATGTATGTTGCTTCTCCTAAGTCTTTCATAGAAAAACACTTACAAAGCCAAATTTAACTTCTCGCAGCATTGTAACGTTATTTCTCATGAGTAATATGTCATCGACATACAAGATTAGGAATGCAACATTACTCTCACTAGCTTTGAGATATACACATGACTCATCAGGATTTTGAGTAAAACCAATCTTCTTGATTTCTACATCAAACCTTTTTCTTCTAACTTCTAAATGCTTGATTTAATCCATAAATGAAACGTTGAAGTTTGCATACTTTGTTGGGATGTTTTGGATCTACAAACCCCTCAGGTTGCACCATATATATGTCCTCACTTAGGTGACCATTCAGAGAGGCGGTTTTGACATCCATCTGCCAAATCTTATAGTCATAGAACACGACTATGGCTAAAAAATCCTTATAGCTCTAATGTCTACAACAGGAGAGAAGGAATCCCCATAATCTATACCGTAGGTTTAAAGGTGTGTACATTGCCATCCATGTTTGTCTTTTTCTTGAAAATACATTTACTCCTAACAGTTCAACCATTAGGAGGAAGATTAACCAAACACCAAACTTGGTTATCTTTCATGGATTGCATTTATGTATTCATAGTGTCAAGCCATTTGTCAGATTCGAGATCTGATAATGCAACCTTATAATTAGGAGGTTCATTAAGATCCCCTAATTCATATTCCTCAACATCAACATAGAAGCCATATATATATGATGCTTGAGGTATCATTGCGAATCTACGAATAGGAACTTCAACATTTTAGGGCTTGACCTCGATAGGTGAGACCTTATTATGTACTTTGCTAGTATTTTGAGAAGGTTGTGTATCTTATTCTTGAATTAATTCAAGTCCTCCGTCACTTCCACTCGATTCGAGAAGTCCATGACTCCTACTTGCTTCTTGTATCATGAGGCTATTCTCAAATAACTCAGCATTTTGAGCAACAAAAATCTTGTTCTCGAGTGGGTAATAGAAGTAATAACCCATTGTTTCCTTTTGGTATCCTACAATAATACACTTAATGGATCTAGGATCAAAGATACACGTCGAACAATACCACCCGAATGCTAGTTCTTCAACCAATGAACAAGTGAACACTAAAATTAGCAAAACACAAAAACCCTCTAGATAGGGTGTTTGTTTGCGTCGACCAAGGAGAGAAAACTAAAGAGACGGATAAGAATTATGAGCTCTGGGATCCTCCTTATATACTAGGTGAATTAGGGTAACTTGGAGGAAAAGATAGCTCAAAATCCCAACGCAACCCCCTTGGGGTTCTTGGCCGGTCAAATCAAAGGGATACACCCTTTGGTGTTAACTTTTTGACTTTTTATTTATTTATGGATAATTACATTTAATTACCTATTAATTAAAAAGCCTTATTAGTTAATTATTCCTACCGAACTAATTAACGACCGTTAGTGTTCCATTGTTGATTCATATATTAATATAAATAATATATATACAAATATATTATTATAAATATTAATAAAATGATATCTAAGTGTAAACGTGTGTGACCCGTAGGCTCACGTATTTCCAGCTGTATAAATATCCGTGTGACATGAGCACAAACCAACACGTATAAAACCCCTCCCCAATAAGTTTTGGCATAGCCACCACAATGGTATCTTTTAACTCCAAATCAGCCCTAATTTCAATCAATGCTCTAGCATAGCTTGACCTACCCCATGATTGAATGCACATGTCTGACGTATACGAGTCAAGCATCAAAGGAGTATCGATATTCGTAGCAATAGCACTTAAACCATCCTCAGTAAATGCAGTTACAGGGACGCCATGGAGTTTAACCCAAACTAGAACATTAACAACATCTTCTTTCATTAAGTTCACATTTGATTCCATTTTTTAAGAATAAGTTAATTATTACGAATAAACCACAGACCATTTTCAAGCATTGAATCCAAACCATCCATAGAACTAAATTGAAAGAAAAATAACCCAGTGGATGAGCTAAACATAGATTTAACTAGACTATATTTACCCCAAGTATTCCTAACACAAATAAGCAAAATCCAAAACTCCTAAACAGATAAGCACACAAATAAGCAAAATCCTAAACTCCTAAATGAATAATTACAAAAATACAAAATCCTAAAAACCTAAACTTATAAACTCCTAAACTCTTAAACAGATAAGCACACAAATAAGCAAAATCCTAAACTCCTAAATAGATAAGCACACAAATAAGCAAAATCCTAAACTCCTAAACAAATAAGCACACAAATAACCAAAATCCTAAACTCCTAAATTCATAATCAAACAAAATTCATAACTGTTAGGTTTACTTCCTGAGCCCTTCAGTCTTTCAGTAGATTTAAACATAAAATCCCCTAAGTATAAGTCAAGCTGAAAAGTGTTCGGCTTGAGACGCTGAAGAAAAGTTTTAGCTCCAGTTCTTCGGTTACTTAGAAGATCAAGATTATCTTCACTTCACTTTATGAGGCGGTGCAGAAACTGAAGAAGACCTTAGTAAGAGCTTCAGTCCAGCTTGGCTGACAATTCCAAGCTGGACGATGTCTATCTCCTTAACAGAAGTTGAAATGAAATGTTTCACTTCTAGAAGGTTAACAAGGCGGGAAAAAGATATGCTTTAAGTCAAAAAGAATAAAGCATATCTCCTTGGGAATGATACATTTAAATTTAGTATAGAAGTATAACAACTTTCCTTAAAGGACTGTACTTAGTACTATAAATCACTCATGCAATTAGCAGCAACAACATACTCTGCTTCAGTAGTAGAATTTGCAACTATAGTCTGCTTCTTACATTGCCATGAAATCAACCTCTTGCCAAGAAATTGACAACCTCCTGTTGTGGATTTCCTGTCAAGGCTAGCTCCAGCATAATCACTATCAGAAAAAGCTTCCAAGTCAAATGGTGAATCTCTAGGATACCAAAGGCCCAATTTAGGTTGACCTTTCAAGTATCTAAAGATCCTCTTCACAGCATGAAGATGTGACATTTTAGGAGTAACTTGGAACCTTGCACAAGCACAAACAACAAACATTATGTCTGGCCTAGAAGCTGTTAAGTACATCAATGATCCAATCATTGATCTGTATAAATGAACATCCACACTATCAGCTTCTTCATCCTTGATCAATGCCTTGTTAGGTTCCATGGGAGTGCTTGCTGTCTTCACAGTGGCAAAATCAAACTTCTTCAATATGTCAGCCACATATTTGTCTTGGCTAATGAAGATTCCATCCTTCTTCTGTTGTACTTGTAACCCTAAGAAGAAAGTGAGTTCTCCCATAGAACTTATCTGGAATCTCTTATGTATTAAACCTTTAAACTCATCACATAGGGACTTCTTAGTTGACCCAAAGATGATATCATCAACATACACCTGAACTAGCAAGATATCACCTTTGTCTTTCTTGATGAACAAAGTCTTATCTATAGTGCCTTTTCTAAATCAATTTTCAATTAAGTAGGTAGACAAGGTCTCATACCAGGCTCTAGGAGTTTGATGTAGACCATATAAAGCTTTTTTTACCTTATACACTTTGTCAGGGAACTGTGGATCTTCAAAACCTGGAGGTTGACACACATAAACCTCCTCTTCGATAGTACCATATAAGAAAGCACTCTTTACATCCATCTGGTACACAATAAACCCCATAAATGATGCATAGGCCAAAAATAACCTGATTGCTTCTATTTTAGCAACAGGAGCAAAAACCTCATGATAATCAATTCCTTCTTCTTGGGTATAACCTTGTGCAACTAGTCTTGCCTTGTTTCTCACTAACACGCCTCTCTCATCCTTTTTGTTAATAAAGACCCATTTTGTTCCAATGGCCCTCTTGCCATTAGGTAGATTAACTAGTGTCCAAACCTTCTAAAGTTGAAATTGTAGAAGCTCCTCTTGCATTGCTTCTATTCAACTTGGATCTTCCAGAGCTTGAATCACTTTCTTGGGTTCCATTTGAGAGAGAAAACAGGCAAATAAGCAGTTCTGATAATCTTTGTGATTTGTTCTCCTCTGCTTATTAATGTAACATACCATAGCATGTTCATCAGAAATCTTGGTCATTCTCCTTGTTTGAATAGCTGGATTAAAGTCTCCAATGATCTGGTCTTTAGGATGATCCTTGTCAATTCTAGTTGTGGGAATAGGACTTACATTTAGTGTTGTTTCTAACCTGTTGAGGCCAGCCTCTGCACCCACATCTTCATCATCATAAGCATTACCAAAAATTACAGTATCATCTATTGGAGTCACATTTAAAACAGGTGGAAGTGTAAATGCATTTTTGAAAGGAGAAAATCTTTCAAATAGATGTTCCTCAAATGCATTAGAAGCTTCAGCAGCATTAACTGGTGACGATGGATCATCATTAGTAAAAGATAGTCCAACAATACTAACAAGTGTACTAACAATATTAATACTATTAGTACTGTTAGGATTTTCAGTCTGCTTTTCTTGTTGAAGTAGCCTTTCAAACTCACTTCTTGTGGCTTGATCATCATTCTCATCTTTATCTGAAGCTTCACTTTCATCCATTTCAGTAGGCTTCTCTTCAGCATCTTCTTCACTGACCTTAGGATCTTGAGAGATTAATGGATCAGTTGTGCATATAGGTATTATGATGTATTCTTGTTCAGGTTCCTTCTTCTTCTCAGCATGACCTGTAACAATGTTATCTCTAGTTCCTGCAATACCATTAGTTTGATTTTCTGCAACAACTGGCATATAGTTCATAGATATTGTCAAAGAATCAACATCAAAAGCCAGTCTAGTCCATTTCCTGTCACATTAGGTACATTTTCAAGAAATCTAATTTTTAAGGTCTCTTCAACTATCCTGATCCTCTTATTAAATACTCTTATGGCCTTGCTAACTACAGAGTACCCAATAAAAAATCCCTCATAAGCTTTTCCATCAAACTTGCCTAGATGATCTCTGGTATTTAAGATGGTAACAGGACACCCAAAAGGTTTCATGAAGTCTATCAATGAGGTTCTTCCACGAATAAGTTCATAAGGTGTCTTGTTATGAGGCTTAATGACTAAGACCTAATTTAGCACATAGCAAGCAGTATTAATTGCTTCAGCCCAAAAGGTGGTTGGTAACTTAGAGTCAACTAACATAGTTTTTGCAGCCTCTATCAGTGTTCTATTCCTCCTCTCAGCAACACCATTCTACTGAGGAGTCCTAGCAACACTGAATTCTCTCTTAATACCCTTTATTTCACAAAACTGATTCATTACACTATTTTTGAACTCAGTTCCATTGTCATATCTGATAACTTTTACTTTATGATCTAGTTGATTTTCTATTTTTGTTATGAAGGTCTTTAATATCCTACTAGTCTCATCCTTAGTGGCCAAAAAGAATACCCAAGAAAATCTACTAAAGTCATCAGTTACAACTAGGAAATAAGACTTTTTTATTAATCTTAATATTTGTAGGACCAAATAGGTCCATATGAAGCATATGTAAGGGTTTGCTGATTGAGTTTATAAGTTTGGCCTTACAGGAGGCTTTGTGTTGCTTTCTTTTCTGACAAGCAACACAAGAATGGTTATTTTCAAAAATCTTTAAGGGTAAACCTCTAACAAGGTTTCCCCTCACTCTCTCCACCCCCTTCCCCCCTTTTCTCCTCCCTCTATTTCTTCACGCCCCCCCTCCCCCCCCCCCCCCCCCCCCCTCCCCCTTCCCCCCCCCCCCCCCTCCCCCCCCCCCCCCCTTCTTCTCCCCCCCCCCCCCCCCCCCCCCCCCCCACCTTCCCCCTCCCCCCCTTCCCCCCCCTCCCCCCCCCCCCCCCCCTCCCTTTCTGACAAGCAACACAAGAATGATCATTTTTAAAGATCTTTGAAGGCAAACCTCTAACAAGGTTTCCTCTCACAAGTTTGTTCATGATTTTAAAATTTATGTAACCAAGCCTCTATGTCATAAAATGGATTTCATCAATTGTGTCCTTAGCAAAGTGGCAAGTTAAACCTTTAGTGGGAACAACACTCTTTAGGGTCACACTCTAAATGTTATCCTTTTTGGAACAAAAATACAAAAAAAAAAAAAAAAAAAAAAAAAATAAAAAAAAAAAAAAAAAAAAAAAAAAAAATAAAAAAACATAAAAATAAAAAATGAAATCTCAGCAGACTTGACTTTCATCAAATAGCTTAAAGTCAGAAGATAAGACAAGTCATTCAGTGTCAGTAAAAAGAACATCGTTCTTTTTGTCATATATTTGTGCACCACTAAACAAAGTTATACTTAAAGTCCTTACAAAAGTAACATTATCAAAATTCAATGTGCCTATTTTTTGATTTTCCTTTTCCAGAAAATTCTACCTTTACCATTCCAAGGAAAACAAAAAACCACTATCATAATCTTAATATTCACGTAAGATAGCCATTTGTTTACAGTCCTGTGCCTTGGCAACACTTTCAATAACTCCTTTTTTCATTGTTACTCCTTTCTGCTGTGGTTTCCCTGCACATAAAATAAGAGAATTAGACTCTTTTGGGGATCTAAGCCATTATAGACTTGTATCTGCCTCGTGCATCAATGTAAGAATATTTCTTGAAAGTATTTGATGCACTACTGTTTTTGGCTTTCCAAACCCAGCATGCTAAGGCCTTAACAACATTAACCCCTTTTCCCTTGTTTTCACTTACTACTGCTCTATCCCTAGCAGTAGTATCTTTTACCCTGACAGTATTAACCTTTTTATTAAAAATACTATTTTTGTATTAAGAATACTTGTTAAATAACCTTGTGACTTGTGAATATCCCTTTTTATAAGCATTTGATATTGGTCTAGGATGATGCAACAGTTGGTTTGTGAGCATGCTGATATTATTTGGTCTGACAGAAGTTTTAACACTAGCACCAAGCAGTATTTAATTTTGCCAGACTTGATAATTACTACTTGTGGAACAAATCTGCTAATTAGGTGAGGGTGAGTCATTTTATTAGCTAAAGTTCTTGTGATTCACCCTACTGAGTTCGTTCCAAACTGGTCTTATTAACCTTTTTTCTACTCATATATGAAGATGCTCAAAACTACACAAACAAAACAAAGCTTATTAATCATTTTAAAGTTACTTTCCTAGTCTTCGGGGTCATAGATTGGTTCCAGTTTCTTTGGTTTCCCTTAGGATAGTGTTTGTTTTGTTCTTGTGTTTCTCCTTCTCTACTGTTACCCCTAGCAGACTTAACAAATGTTATCTGTTCAGTGTTAGGTCTAATAGTTTTCCTCAACATTAGGTATAATTCTGCCTCACTATCAATCATCAAATTCAATCCTCAATGATCTGGAGGTCTAAAGCAATGTTCTTCCTTGCAGTTTGGTTCTAATGCATCACCATTACTTTTTTACATAGCATTCTCAGAATTGACTAAACTGTTGTTAACTTTTACTAGGTGTAACAATAGTAGTAACATCCATATTCTCACTTTCAACTATTTCATCCATAAATGTTAGATCAGGTTTGAAGGGAATGAAGTTCCCTGTATAAGGTGGGGGAACTGCATGATATCCCTTATTAGATTTGGACATTTTATTTCTCCTGAATTTTCTAACATCTCAGATGAATTCACAAAGCTTTCTACTACAGGAGAAGCTGCAGTAGAAGAAGTTGCATTATATCCTAGTCTAGTTTTAAACTTGACACTAACTTGACTTCTCCAGGCAATTGTCAAGATTTAGATGGAATTTTGAAACTTCTCTAATGTTAGTTTTAATCTCTCTCTCTTTTCTTGCTTTTTCCAATTTCTGTTTGTTTTAACTAAGCTTTATCTCTTAGTTTAACTTCAGGTTAAAAACATTATGCTTTCTTTCATACACAGCCTCATTTTTCTTATAGTGAGTTAGTTCTAGCATCTACTACTGATTCTAAACCTGCTTTATAAGATACTAAATTAAATTAAGACTTTTTGTAATCTGAAGACAAACTATCATATTATTCTTTGAGTAGTAACATAAGCTTTTACACATGATTTAGAACAAGAATCTAATCTCAGAATATGAATGGATGAACTCCTGAAGATGTAAATGCCATTAATACCAAAGTTTATAGGTGTGCTTTTCATTCTTTAGCTGTCAGCTCATCGTACCCTATAATTCATCTTGAGCAACCAAGCATTTTTCTCAATTGGAGTTTCTACTGTCACAGCTCTTTATTTATCTCTCTTCCTCTATTTTCCTGATTTCTAGGAGCTCTACATTCTCTTGCAAAGTGACTATATTTATGACAATTGTAGCACTCCACTTTAGACCTATCAAATCTACTCTTTGACCATTTTCATCCAGTTCTTGCCTTTCTCTTGATGATCTCTAGCTCTAATTGTCAGCATGGCCATCTCCCATTGTAAATCCATTTCTTCTAGATCATTAGGATCAATTTGTTCTAGATCCTCTTTTGCAAGTTGAGGAGAATTTGGCTGACTAGCTGAAAGCCACGATCCCAGCATTTACTTAGGTTATCTCAGATGTAGGATTACTTTTGAGTTATGAGCAGCACTAACTCAATAAGCATGTTATCTGCATTCATTTGTGCTGCTATTTGGCTGTAGTGTGTTGGAGACACAAAAGCCACATTTTATGGATTTTCACTTGTACTTGATGATCCTGAGATTTCAGGTTCATATCTCTTCAAGTTGTTGTATAAGTCATCCAAACTGATGGTCTCTATTTCCAATTTTGTTCCTCCAGATAAAGCATTTGGAGTTTTCCATTCAGATGGAAGACTTCTCAACAGTTTTAAGTTCATGTCCTCTTGTGTAATAACTTCGCCTTGAATCTCCAACTGACTGATAAGTTTTTGCAACTATCAAAGTTTGATCCATAATATTGAACTTAATCCTGTAAAGTTCTCATATTGTTGTGAGTGAGTTCTATGTACTTTATTGATGCCTTGTTTCCTCCAGACTCTTCTTCAATGCGTTCCCATGAGCAATTTTGCATCTTATATGAATGGAACTTTTGTGATCCTTATTTGGGAGTGCAAATCAACAGAGTTTCCTCTAGCTTTCATCTCATTCACTCCTGTCCTGCTTTTTTTTCTGCTAGTAGTAGGTCATATTCTTGCTCAGTTTCTCCCAAACAGTTCTCTTTAGCACTTTTGTTTCCATCTTTTAATTACTCCCAGAGGAGTTAATCAGTCAAGAGAAAAGTATTGTTCTATCCTCATTAACTAGAGTCATAATAACCTGGGTTACGGATAGAGAGTTTGCGTCAGAGTTGTCTAAAGTAGTTCTGCATCCATGTTATTATAGAGAATTAGATCTTGTATGTGTGTTGGTTTCTTCTTATTCAAAGCTTAAAACAACAAGCTCTGATACACTTGTTGATCCAGTGGAACCAATATCTTGAACTCCTTTAGCCTTGATGTAAGGTTTAGTATCTTGGATAAATCAAAGAAACTAAGATTGAAACTTTGAGTGTTGATATAACTATGCGAAATCTGAGGTTTATACACTAAGAAGAATAACAGTAATGAATGTTTAACATACAGAAAATATAACAAAATAATAAGCTTTAATATATTAATTCGAATGTCTTTGACAGTGTTAGGGTTTACAACTTTTGAAAGCTATGAAAAACTATAAAACGAATGATGTTTTGATCTATGCCTTAGGGTTCCTTTTATACACCAAGGAAACCCTAATGGCTACAAAAACGCTATAATGATAATTGCATATCTATTCTAATTTTAACTCATGCATATCATAATAGTAGAAAAAAAATACTAACTATACAAGAACTAAACAACATAAGTATTAACTAACATTACTAACTATACTGGCAGTACTAACAATGATGGCAGATACTAACATGTAATCTCATCACTGGCTATTATAGTAGCCGTACTAATAACTTAGACTATTTTCTTTAAACTTCAACAGCGGCACAATCTTGAACCAACAATATTAACTTCCAAAACTAACAGTAGTAACTTTAGAAGCCTTCAATTCCCAACAAGAAGGGACAAAAGTGATATTCTGTTAGTTTAAGTATATGTGGATGATATCATTTTTGGCTTACAGAAGTTTATTATGCACTGATTTTGAGAAAATGATGCATAAGAAGTTTTAAATGAGTTTTATGGGTGAAACTCACATTCTTATTAGGCTGCAAGTAAAGATGAAGGGAGGGATGGATTTTTATCAGTCAAGACAAGTATGTGACTGAGATTTTGAAGAAATTTGGTTTTTCTGATGTCAAGACAGCAAAGCACACCTATGGAAACTCAAAAGCTTTGCTCAAGGATGAAGATGGTAAAGAATTGGGATGTTCATTTATATAGATCAATTATTGTTCATGATGTATCTTACTTCGCTTAAGACCTGTTATTATGTTTGCTATGTGTGCCTATGAAGATACCAAGTCAACGATAAAGTGTCACAGCTTTTATGTTGTGAAAAGATTGTGTAGGTACTAAAAGGTCAACCTAAATTAGGCCTTTGGTATCCAAAAGATTCACCTTTTGATTTGGTAGCATACACTGATAGTGATTATGCTAGAGCAAGCTTAGATAGGAAGTCTACAACAGGAGGTTGTCAATTCCTTAGGTGTAGATTGATTTCATGGCAGTGCAAGAAGCAGACTGTGGTTGCTAATTCCACAACAGAGGCTGAATATGTAGCTGCTTCAAGTTGTTGTGGCCAAGTGCTTTGGATTTAAAATCAATTGCTTGATTATAGGTATAACTTTATGCATACAAAGATCTATATTGATAATGAGAGTACTATATGCATAGTTAAGAACCTTGTTTTATTCAAGTACAATGACATTTGACGATTAGACATCACTTTATAAGGATTCTAATGAAAAGAAGCTAATTCAATTGATCAAGATCATAATGACAAGATGTTGCAAAATTTGCTTACAAATGCTATTTGATGTAAGTAGATTTCATTATTTGATTGCTAGTAATTGGAATGCTCAATCTTTAAATCTTGATTATGAAAATTGTGAGAAAAAAGGAATTGAAGGTTGGTGAGAATAAAAACAGAAAGAGAGATGTGTGATAAAAACAGATAGAGTGATTTAGTGAGTAAAAGAATTAAGAGAATTTATGAGTTAAGAAAAAATAGTAAAGAGAGTGTGTGATAAGAACAGACAAAGTGATTTAGTGAGAAAAGAATTAGAGAATCTTGAGAGTTGAAAAACAAGAAAGAGGTGTTTAAAAACAGAAAGAGAGATAATTGTGAGTTAATAAAAGATTTGTGAGAAATAAAAAAACAGAAAAGATTTTTGTGAGCTAAAATGTTAATTTAATGATGGAAAAGCTGATTAGAATGGAATTGGAGTTAATGCTGGTGATTTAAAGTTAATGCTGCTAGGCATAAACTTATGCTGCTGGGTAAGTAATGATGCTAGGCAAATACTTACTGCTGCTGAGGAAAGTTAATGCTGCTAGGCATAACTTACTACTGCTGATGAAAGTTAATGTTGCTAGGCATAAACTTACACTTGACTTTCATCAAGTAGCTTAAAGTTAGAAGATAAGACAAGACATCCAGTGTCAGTAAAAAGAACATTATTATTTTTATCACAAATTTGTGACACATTAAACAAGTTATACTTAAGCTCCTTACAAAAGTACACATTTTCAAAATCCAATGTTCCTAAAAGTTTGCTGATACTCACAATTTAGTTGCATTTTTGGAGAAACCCACTGAAAGTGAAGGGTTTGAGGAGATAGTTGATTTTCTGAATGCGAACCCTATCAAATATGCTTTAACTGTTAATCCTACAGTCTATTGTTCATGTATTAAACAGTTCTGGGATACTGTCAAAGCAAAAACGGTTAATGGGGAAGTACAATTGCAAGCCCTAGTGGATAAGAAGAAGGTGATCATAACTGAATCCACTATAAGGAGAGATCTTCAACTAGAAGATGCTGAAGGTACTGAATGTCTACCCACTGCTACCATTTTTGAAGAACTGACAAGAATGGGGTATGAAAAACTTACTCAGAAGCTTACATTTTATAAAGCTTTCTTTTCTCCTCAATGGAAGTTTTTGATTCATACAATTTTGCAATGCCTAAGTGCTAAGACTACTGCATGGAACGAATTCAGTAGCACTATGGCTTCTGCAATTATCTGCTTAGCCACAAACCAAAAATTCAACTTTTCCAAGTATATCTTTGATAGTATGGTGAAGAATGTGGATAGTATGGTTAAATTCTGGATGTATCCAAGGTTTGTGCAAGTATTTGTTAATCAACAACTTAGAGATATGTCACATCACAAAAAGATTTATGTTACCCCCTCTCACACAAAGAAGATTTTTGCTAACATGAAGAGGGAAGGAAAAGGTTTTTCTAGAACAATCACACCTTTATTTCAAACAATGATGGTTCAAGCTCAGGAAGAAATGGGTGAAGGTTCAGCTAATCCCACTGATCCCTATCACACACCTACTATTACTCAACCATCTACATCACAACCTCAGAAGAAACAACCTAGGAGAAAACAGAGGAAGGACACTGAAGTTTCTTAACTTAGTGGTCCTACAAAACCTATGGTAGATGAGACTGAAAATGTGGAAAGTGTACCTACACATTCCAATGATCCACTGCTCAGTGGTGAGGATAGTCTGAAACTCAATGAATTGATAGAACTTTGTACCAACTTACAAAAGAAGGTTCTTGACTTGGAGACTACAAAGACCATTCAAGCACTGGAGATTGATAGCTTAAAAAGGAGAGTGAAGAAGCTTGAGAAGAAGCAAAGGTCAAGAACTCACAAGCTTAGAAGATTGTACAAGGTTGGTCTAAGTGCTAAAGTTATTTCCTCAGATGATGAAGCTAGTTTGGGTGATCAGGAGGATGCATCCAAACAGGGGAGGAAAATTCTTGATATTGATGCTGATGAAGACATCACCTTGGATAGTACTCATGTTGATACTGATCCTGATATGTTTGGAGTGCATGATCTTCATGGTGATGAGGTGTTTGTAGAAATTGAAGAGCATGTGGTTAATGCTGCTACCACTACAACAACAACTGCTACAACAACTGTTGCTGATGAAGTTGAAATGACTTTGGCTCAAACACTTATAGAGATAAAGAGTGCAAAACCCAAGGCAAAAGGGATTGTTATGCAAGAGCCAAGTGAATAAACTACAACAATTTCTTCTCAACAACCATCACATGTTAAAGGTCAAGGTTCAAAGGATAAAGGTAAAGAAAAGATGATAGAACCTGAGAAGCCTTTGAAGAAGAAGGATCAGATTATGTATGATCAAGAGGTTGCTCTAAATCTTCAAGCTCAATATAAGCTGAATTGGAAGAAGAAAGGAGATAGATTTAAGACAAAAGATGAAAAGCCAACATATGCTGTATTGAATCATGGATATACACCAAGCTATGATGGATGCTAACATCAAATGGCACAACAATTTACAATAGTATAAGAACAAGAGCAGTTGAGTATTAAAGAAAAGTCAAAGTTGTTTATACAACTCTTAGAAGCTAGAAAGAAACACTTTGTAGAAATGAGAGCAAGAGAAAAGAGGAACAAACCACCAACTCAAGCTCAACAAAGAAAGCTATATTGTGACCTATTGAAAAACATAGAAGATACACTCACTAAAAACAGATTAAAGGGCTTCAAGTTTGAAGTTATCTAAGGACATGTTTTGAACAAAGCATTAAAAGAGTTAACACTTTTGTTAGGACTATACAAAAATAGGATTAGTGGTATGAAGGTAGTGAAAAGAGACTAGAGGATATACTAAGAGAGCAGCCACAGAGCTAGAACAAAAGATGCCAAGAAGCAAAAGATAGATAGAACAAGAAGAACTGAGATGAAAAACATATAAAGGTTTTTCCTGATGAAGAGAAGTAGCAATTGATGCTATATCTATTAGCTACATAAACCTCTTAAGCATTGTTGATTTAGAAAATTGTTAAAGAAGAAAGATTAGTCTATTTAAATCAAAAGAGCTAAAGGAATGTTCAAAAGAGTACTCAAATGATTCTGATGCTTAAAGATATTTTTTGACAGAGAAATTGGAAACTCTATGCAACTAGTGAAAGCTAAGCATGGACACAAGCTAAGAGGCTAGGAAGAAGTGTATGAAGAGGATCTAACGACAATGTTTGAAACCTGATGTAGAAAGTCCATATGAGGACTCTCAAAAATGAAAAAGTTTGATAAAATGAAAGTTATTTGATTTCTTGTGGAGTAATAACTTTCTGAGTTGCAATCTATGCATCTCTTATGTTTGTTAAGGACTAGAGATTACCCTTACACCAGCATACAGAGTTACGAAGAGATTGAAGCGCGAGCAGAAGCTTCAAACTGACATCTAAATAAATGTGTATCAACCTTCTTAAGCTTATTACAAAACAGCGCAAGAATCCTAGAATGTTTAAATGCATCCTCCTGGTGATCGTGAAGACGAGTTTATAAAGAAACCATTCGATTTTTGAAATAAATATCAAGTTATGGAGGATATAGGATAAAAAGACTTCATGATGATCTTAGAGTTAAGACTGCTCAGGTGTGTGTTAGTACTGCTAAACATAAATTAATGTAAGTTAGTTAAAAAAAAAAAAAGTCTTATGAAAAATAGGCTAAGTCTAACAGTTAGTACTGCTAGTATACTTCACTGCTAGTGTAATTCCTACTAGCTAGTGTAATAGATCTTACAGTTAGTTACTACTGGCAAGTAATGTTAGTACTGCTAGAGTAAAGATAGTATTGCTAGAGTAAAGATAGTACTCTGCAAGAGTAAACTTATTACTTTAGCTGATTAAGAATGAAGAAAATATTTCTAAGTAGTTAGTTGCTTGTGCTTAGTAGGTGTTGCCTGAACAAAGTTACAACAGCTTCTTCAGAGTTAGTATGAGGTATAATTACAAAGTTACAACTGCTTATTCAAGTTATTGCCTCCTGGTACAATAAGTTACCAACGCTCAAAGATTAAGACTGCAGAAAAGATTAAAGATTGATTGGAATCAAGAATACTACATGATAAAAGTATGAGTTATCTATAGAAAGAGCTTTAGTGAATATTCTAAATTTTTATAAACTTAATGTAAATCAACTAGGACTCTTGGTTATAAAAGGAGTCTTAAGGCATAGAGATTGAATTCATCTTTTTCATTGTTCTGTCAATCTATTTGTAGCTTCAAGGTTTTGTAAACCCTAACACTATTAAGAGTGTTTGTTTTATATTGAGGCTAAAAGTTTGGTAAACTGTTTGTTATTAATCTTTTTCATTACTGTTTCATTGAAAATCTTCTTAGTATCATTGACTAGATTCCCGCATAGTCTTTGAAATTCACAAATCAAAAAAGTTTTTTCTATCAAGTTGTTTTGAATTTATTCATTACAACTTAGCCTACAAAGCTATAAAAATCAAGATCCATTCAATGGATCCAACAATACCAATATTTATTACGAATTTGAGAAGCATATTTAGATTGGTATTATAAAGAACTCTTGACATTGAGAAATTTGTAATCCTAAAAAGATTGACTCTGCCCCAATCATTAACATCATGAACTATAGTAGTCATCAGATTCGCAAACTCATTACACAATGGCAGTATTAGTGATGCCATCATTATAATCGTCCAACATAAAATTTGTACTATAATAAGTCATATCCAGCTTGTCGTGTAAAGAAGTAATGGATACCAAACTGCATCTTTGGAGAAAATGTTGTGATGATAGGAAGCTTAAAGCATGTCCGTACCATGTACGTGGTACCGTGTTTGAGACTAAGTAGAGGGTCTTTTTTACTGTACCATGCGATGGGTTTGTCCTAACAAAAAATCTTCTGGTTGAGAAACGTAGACGCTCATTCTTTGAGGTCGCCATTTAAAGAAAGCCCCCATTTTGATTCCAATTTGGTAATGCATATTCTTATGAGCGGCATTTGCTACGAAGATATAGATGGCCACTATTCTAGCAACCGGTGCAAATGATTCCTCAAAATCGATTCCCTCTTCTTTACTGTATCCTTGAGCAACGAGTCTACCTTATTTTTAGTTCCCCACCAATCAATCCTGTCCTTGACCTTATAAATCTACTTTAGTTTGATCAATAACACTTTATCTGGACATAACACCAATTACCAAACTTCTAGTCTTTGAAATTCATGAATTTATTCTTGCATTGCATCGATCCATGACAGCTCGGTCAATGCTTGTTTGAAGTTCTTTGGTTTTACCGTAGTTAGGAAGGCATCAAAGTAACACCACATGGCGTCAGTTTGGAGTTTCTTTCTCGTAGAGACAAAGCAAGAAGGATCTCCGATCACGTTGGCTATAGGATGATCCTTAAGTCATTTACGCAAGTGTTAAATGGAGTGTGGATTTTGTCCCACTCACTTTGATGAATGATCCTGGAAGGTAATTCTTTATGAAGAGATTCATGAAGTGGATCATCACGAAAATTAGTGTTTTGGGATTCCTTCAAAACCTGAGAAATGTTTTGGAGAATGTTCTGATCTTGTGTTGATGGAATATACTTGTTGATGGAGCAATGCCTTCAATGAAGGTTCGACAAAACAGGAGAATTAGCTAAAACCAACAGCTCTAAGCTCTCGAGCAACAACTTCTTAAACTGGAGTAATAGAAATTGATGGAGGATTGAAATATTCATCGAACATAGGTGAAACAGAGCGACCCAGTCATCTCTTTTTGGTGGAAACAAGGTAGTTTGAGAAACAAGGGTTTGACCAGAGTCCCTAATTGGATGTTGCAGGATTCCAAAGGAAGAAGCCCGGGTCCTGACCAATTGTTCAGACGCCAATGGTTTGTCAGCTCATCGATGACCCATGAATTGTTTCTATAATTTTTGGTTGTGTCTTGTTGTAGATTCTGAACGTTTTTTGGCGGCGTCGTACCAACGAAAATACATGTCAGCTTTTGCATCTAAATTACCCAGGTCGACATTGTTCATCGTAGAATAACAGGCAGTGCACCAAAGACATAAAAGAATGATAAATCCGTTCTTATCTTACATAAGCCTCATATGGAGTTTGGTTGTATCGACCAGATTAATGAACTTTTTTGTGTAACAGCAGTTGATTGCTTGGCTCATACAAATAATGTAACTTTAGAAAATATTAACATTGTCAGCAGCACTATAGAGAAGTCTTTAGTTTCTCCTTTTGACAATTCCCGTTCTGCTAAGGAGTGCAGCAACAATGTATGATGCGAGATGCCAACAATTCTAAATTGCACAAATGTGTTTAGATTGGACCAATTCGGTTTTTCCATTATCTATTTGAACATTACGGACGGTGGCATTCAAACAAACTTGAATATTTTTAATGTATTTGATGATAGCCTCAAGAGCTTAATCTTTTGTTCTCAAAAATCTGACCCAAGTAAATCTTGAGTAATCATCGACAATCACTAAGACATACCTTTTCCCGTTAATACTAACTCGCCACTAATAACGCATCGTGCCATCATACCAAATCCCATAATGCAAAAGATATAGTTTCTCTTGGTTAGTGTCTTTAGCTTTAGTTGATGGAGGATTTCTTGCTTTTTCCTAATGCACATGCTGAACACAGATGATCTTTCTGAAATTTAAGTCTTGGAATACCTCGTGCAAGACCGTCTTTAGCTAGCTTGTTAAGTGTACCGAAGTAAGTGATAAACCCGACGTGCCATAACCACTCTTACCCTTTGAAGCGTTGGATAGAAGAACGAGATCAGAGATGTTTTAAGCATGTCATCAAGAGAAATTGTATACAAATTTGTGTCACAGGATCCAGAAAGTAGATCAACACATTCTAAATTACGAATAAAGCAAGTGTTTTTCTGAAATGCAACTTCAAGATCCGCGTCGCAAAATTAACCAACAAAAACAAGTTATGTCTAAGCCCCTTGATGTAGTATACTCTTGAAATAGTAACATTTCCCAGTTGATAGTCACCATACCCTATAACTCTTGTAATATGGTCATTCCCGAATCTAACTGTACCCAGAAATATACTAACAAAGTTCATGAGCTGAGAGCGGTTCCCTGTTATATATTTCGAACATTCGGAGTCCAAATACCAGAGAACAATCTAGACAACCTATCATGACAAGAGAAGAAGAAGATGGAATATCTGTAGCATTGGATCCCCAAGTATGATTGGTACCAGAGTGTTAGCATTCTTAGATTCTACAATCTTAGCCTTTTTACTCCAACCTACATTTTTGACATTTTTAGGTTTCCTGCTATAGACTTTAAGCTCTGGTTTTTGTGTTTCAACTAAGTGGGAAGTGGTTTTCTTAGGAGGCACTATGTTATCGGGGGGGTGGGGGGGGGGGGATGTGGGGGGGGGGGGGGGGGTTGGGGGTGGGGGGGTAGGTAGGGGGGGGGGGGGGGGGGGGGGGGGGGGGTTTAGGGGAGGTGTGGGGTGTGTTGGTAGTGTTGTGGGGGGGGTTAAGTAGAATGGTGGATAGGTTGTTGGGTTTTAAGGATTCCTTCTAGAAACAAGAACGTTCACTATATTGGTAACAGTCGTGCCCTTTTAAAAACTCATGGTTAAGTGATCCTAGTTAAAGGCACAGTTCCAAACTATAGTGAAAGTTCTGCCTTTGGTTTCCACTTAATCCCAACTTCATGAATATCTTGACCCGTAGGTTCCAAATAATTTGTTTTTTATGTTCTTATAATTTTATCACGCTATTCACATTTTCTACAAAATCAAGAAGACACATATCATGAACACCATCAAACATAGATTTCTTACAAGTAGCACAAATAAGTTCAAAATTTGCTTTTAACAATGAATGCTTAACATCAACATCACAAATAGGTTCAACAACATGATTCTTTTTATTAACTTTCCTAGTTGGCTTCTACTTTATTATTCAGTGTTCCTACTTGGTGGTCCGTAGATATCCTATCATTCCTTTTATTAGCCTAACAGTCTTGATCCGCCAATTACAAGTAAAACACTTCAATCCTTAAAGACAACACAGGTGTGTTAGAATCTGATGTTGTAGATGATCTACCTGTTTAATGTAGCTTGAGGATGTGATAGGTTCAACAAACCTAACTTTCTTGACATTGTTTTTGGGTGTGACAACAACCTTTTTTCCACTAAGTTTAATCGCATTAGGGTATGTATCTTGAACATATACCAGTAACTCCTAAATTCGTTGGGCATGCTTACAGGCAAAGTCTAACGCATTATCTAAAGGCTGTTTTGCTTTAGCTTGTTCGAATATTCCTAGAAGAATATCAGCTTGTTCCTGAGTGTACTTAAGGTAATTGATAACGCTCCAAATATACATAAAATATCTCTAAAAAATACATGAAATATATGTGTTAATGCATGAAATATTGCAAAGTTTGGTTGTTTGATATGTAATATTCATTTCAGGACCAAGAATGAAGAAAAGGGCTAAACGTGCAAAGAAATTCCGTTAAATACACTAACGGTCGTTATGAGAAAGGTCTAGAAGAGAATCTAAGGAAAGATTAAGAACTAGCAAAGGGCGACGCAAAATTTTTATTGTGCGGTGTACTTTGAAGCGGAGTAAATGCAAATTAATTAAACACAAAGTACGGCGCATAATTTTCATTGTGCGACACACTTTACCTTCAGTTACTAAAAAATCATAATGATTGTCATTATTAGGCGACCTTTGGCTTGCCACCCTTTCCTAACTGATACCTCAAGAATGTGTATAAATAGAGCTCGAATTTTAGGGCTTAAATCATCCTTTTCAATACTTCTCACTCTCAAATCATCTTATCTTAGATTTAGAATAGTTTTAGTGGAATTGTTGAAAAATCACCTTGTTCTTCATCACATTTCGGGTTGTAATTATCTAAGGAGGTGTAATTCAAGCTATTAAGGGTTGTGACTGAGTTGTTTATAGTTTAGAGTTGAATTTCTGGGTTGTTAGAATCATTGTTCGAAGGAAACTCTTGAAAATCAATATAATTTGCTATTGGAATCGGTATAAACATGTTTCTCTCCTTGAATGTTATGTTTTCTTAATCTAACATGCTTATTATATGTTTTGAATCTATGAATATGGAGTAGTTTAACATGTTTGTTTGGGGATCAGTAGGGAATTATGGATCTAACTTGGATAAACTAATGAATTTTGGAAATTATTAATATGAACTTGATGTTTTTATACTCGTATCTCTTAATCATCATTTGATCATCATACTAGTCCGAATATAGGTCGAAAGACTCCGGTTATATGTTTGATTTCCAAGTTGTTTGTCTTTGACAACTAGATTTTAGCCTTGTAAGGATTGGCTAATAAAATGATCATTAACCAAGGATAAAAAGGTTTAACGCTTACCCTCATGTTCTAACCGAACAGGTTAAGAAAGTTTATATTCCTACTTTCCAAACATGAATCAAACTCAAAGCATTTTTGTAATCAAAAGTAAAGGCCAAAAGGATTTTTTATTATAATAAATAGACGATCATTTTAGTAAACTAACCGTTTCTTTAATCGATTATACTTTGATTCTTGAACCCATTATCCATCCAAGTTTATCTATATTCGTTCTCCTTCCCTAAATAAACATCATTTTATATCTTGAATTTGAATCATTATCTTTAGATCATGATAGTCTATTAGAGACCCTTTGTAATATAAGTCGCCCTTTCTAAGAATAAACCAATCCTGTGGAACGACCTGGTCTTACCCTAAACCTATACTATAAACGGGGGTTTATACTTTACCCGTGTATTAGTTAGAAATTGGATAAAACTAGTATTATAAATTTAAAGCTTTAATAACACATCAAAGTTTTTGGCGCCGCTGCCAGGGATTGATTTAATTCTTGAATTAGTCATTTTTATATTACAAACTAAAATTTTCAAAATCGCCGTACATTTTTCTGGCAATCTGAACCCATTTTTCACATAAAGTGCGCCGCACATAACCATTGTGCGCTGGTTTTTCTGCAAATTACAGAAGTACGCTGCACTTATTGCCCCTTTTATAAACAAAACTAGTTTTTCAAAGGAAAGGAACATCAAAACCAAAAACCCCAAACCCATAAACTGTAAATTGACCATTTGAAAATGTGAAATTTGTTCCTTGTGTTCATAATAGTCAAAACCTTGTATAATCATGAATTCGGTAACAGTAAATAAGAAAAACCAAAAAGAACTACTTGATAGCTTGCTTATTTAAAATTCTAAATGCATACACATGTCTATTATTTGCTAAGTGTTGCTTATTTAACTTTAATCTCATGCAAAATAAATATAAAATAAAAACCGAATTCTTCAAAGAATAAAGAATTTTTAATTGATGATGAATGTCTTAAAAACTTGATATTTTGCTATGTTTTTAAGTAGACATATAGAAATAATTAAAATAAGAAACATAAAAATGCTAAAATTAAAAAAATTAAAAGTCTTAAAACCAAAAGGTATGCTGCTCTTTAAGAGTTCGTCGTAATTTCCTGGCTGAAACTAAACAAAATGCTTGTTTCTTCGTTTTGAACGAGAATTGTTTGAATTTAAAAATGCTATCTGTTTATTGATAAAGTGTAAATATAAAAAGGTATTGTTACTTGTTTTAACTAACCCACTAATGGTTGTTTTAATGTTGTCTTATTTTATAAGATTTATGGATCTAAATTCGAGTCTTGGAAAAATTTGGTTATGAGAACCAAGATGAAATTTCGAGTGACAAGGTTGAAGGATCTGGGGACTGGAATTCTCTAGAATTTCAAGACACTGCTAACAGTGGACAAAAGAAGGAAATGAAAGCTATGGTTTTTTACCAGATGGATATCGAAGAAGTTAATGATAGATTCGTAGCTCCTCGTTTTGTCAATGGGCTGGAAGCTTATGATGGGGAGATTAATCTTGGAGTAGAGGAGAACAAGATCTCAAACGAATATGCAGCAAAGCTATGCCTGGAACATGAAGTTAAAAGAGGAAAAAAAAGTGGTCAAGAAGGAACTCATTGTTGCACTAAGAGGTGAAATCTATTTTGTGAAGTTCATTATCAACCCAGAAGAAGATGATGTTGAACTTGGGGTGATTTTCAGAAGATCATTCCTACGTATGACCAAAGCAATTTCTGATTTCAGGACTGGAACTGTCACAATCTACCATGATATTGATCTATTCTTGGAAGAAACTGAAGAAGAAGAAAAGAGCAATGATGATTGGGACCATATGCTTGATTTTAACTTAGATGAAGTACCATTGTTGGGTGAGGAAGAACCTCTGCCATTTATATGCAAAATGGGGAAAAGTAGCCATAATAAGAAGCGGGCAATGGAAAACTCAAACTTTTTCTATCAAAGATATTTTATAGAACATCTCACAGCTGTTGGATCATGTTAACTCAAGAAGAAGCAGCAAAAGAAGCATTAGCAATCAGAATGAGCCGAAAGTTTGCTTTATTAGAGGAAGAAAGGCCTATAATCGAGACAATGGCTTATCATGACAAATACAAGAAAATTCTATATGAAATTTAAAAGACAAGGTGGAGTTAGATGGAAAGATTATGAAAGAAGAAGAGGAAGCAGTAAAAAGGATTAAGGGTGAGGCGTTAAAAGAAAAAGACGACCCTAGAGCATTCATATTTCCCATCAGATTAGAGGGAGATGTTAACAAAAATGCGTTAGCAGATACTGGGTCGGATATGAATACTATGTCTTACTGGGTCTATGAACAGCTAGGTAAGATTAAATGAAGAAGTTGTATAGTAGGAATCACATGACAAATCAAACGCAAGCAAAGCTATGGGGAATACTCACAAACATTCTTTGAGTCATGTAGGAGGGTCACTACCTTAATTGCTAAGTTTCTAATCCTGGATATTCCAATCGACCGTGATGCACCAATAGTGGTTGGTTGGGGATTCCTGCGTATGATTGGTGGCATAGTCAATACTCAGGAGAGACTTTTCTCGAGGTTTGATGGGTTTTGTCACCAAACCTTCCGTGCTGCAAGATCAGATGTTATGAGAAACGCAGAAAGTGATAGTGATGATGAGGAAGAGTACCAGATTCAGAGAAATAAGTTTGGAGCACCGATATATGGAGTCAGAAGCGAGCACAGTATTGGAAACTGTAACGATCCAGCTGAGCGATCATTAGCTATACAAACTATAACAAACCCATTCCGTAAAATTAATGTTTGGAAGAAGGCAATTTGTTTCCTTGGCTCATTACCAGTACCATTAAAGCACGTTAATTGGAAGCCTGATTATAAGGGTTCTTATACTAAAGAAGAAGAAGCAACAAGACAATGGCGTACTGAGATAAGATTAACTGATCCGTATGGAAACATTTATTTGCAAGGGTTTACAACAAAGAAAATGGACCGGAAGTTGTCAAAGTATCATAAGTTGAGTGACATCATGTCACCCAATTAGTTTGTGGAGTAAAGAGTCGTACCAAGTTGGAATAAAGGAGGGAACCTATGCATTCCTATAACTATTTTTACTTTTTTTTGAGTCTTAAATAAAATCAATTGTATAAATCCATAAGGGATTACATTTGATGTTTGAATATTAGTCCAATGAATATTAATATTAAGTCAATATGATGGGTTGGAATTATGTTTAAACTATGAAGTTTGCAAAACAAGTTTTGTGTAATAATATCATATAATATATATATATATATATATAACTTATAGATTTATATAAAAATTTAAAAACAAAAGAGGGAAAAGTACGCCGCCCTTTTTGAGCTGTTTCATAGATAATACTTTTACCAAACACGATCTAAATCATTATATAAACACACACACCCCACCAAAACCGATGGTGATTCTCACAAAAACAAAGAAGATTACATAAAAGAACCATCTACTTTATCAATGTCTTAGGGTATGTGTATACCATTCCTTAACTTGTTTATTATCAATTTGTTTAAATTTCTTGTCCATTAGGGTTTATATGTAAAACCCCGTATTTAAGGACACTACTATTTCCAGTCTTATAATTATTTTATAAATCTTGAAGAGTTTACTTTTACATTTTAGTCGATTCTTATTAAAATCGTCAATTTTAAAGCCCTCGCGAATCCTACAAGTTAAATTTATCCGTTTTAACGATCGAGAAATCAACGAAAGTCATATTTTAGCCATGAGAGCCTATTTTATTTTATTTTAATTTTTATCGTATATTACATCCTATTATTCTGTTTAGCCAAAACCGGGGGGGGGGGGGGGGGGGGGGGGGGGGGGGGGGGGGGGGGGGGGGGGGGGGGGGGGGGGGAGGGCGTCAGCAATCGTGTTTTTTCAACAAATAACGAGTTAAATAGGTTATTGGGCCCGGAAACAAATTAATACAAAGATTTATCAAACAAAAGCCCAACCAAGCCCACCCTTTAATAGGGGGCCGGTTATTAGCTTAATCAAACACACCCTATGTATAATTTTTTTATTTTTGGAAATTATACTAGTAACACAACTCTATTAAATAACCATTCCCTAAATTCTAGTATATATACCTTATTTTTTTTAGTAATTGAACCATAAAACACTATTAATCCAACGACTTTTTTTTCTCTTATATATTTAGTCGATACATTTTATGTGTGGAGTATCTAGATACCATAAATATAAAGAGCAGACAACACCAAACATCACCACCATCAAACCTCCACCAAATCACTTATTTTCCACTCAATATTCATTCCTACATGAATCTCTATCATCCTTTTGATGATTAAACCACCATGCATCAAGATTTAAAGATTTCTTGATTTTATTAAACTCTTGATTTTAGGGTTTTTAATCTAATTGGGTACAATTGATGCTTCTAGAGTTTAATTATAAGTGTTTAATCAAGATTTGGAGCAATGAAATCAAGATTTGGTTTCGGTTTTGGTCCTATTTGTTCACGGCAGCAAGAACACAACCCAAGGGGTTGTTGTTTTGATTTTTCTTTCCATTCTATTGTGCTTGTAAGCCTCTTGTTCCATCTCTCTATTGATTTAATTTTTCTTTGAATGCATGAGCTTGATTTTGATCTTTTATAAGCATGCATGTTCTTGATTCATTTGATTCTTAGTTGATCATGAACATCAAGTTTTGATGTATTGAGATATGTTAGTAAGATATGTTATGGCATTGCATGTGTTTAATTAGCGATTTGGATGAGTTTCGAATGAATTTGGAAGTAGTTTTAGGGACTGTTTTGAGGTCAGTAGCAAAACGTGGCTTTTCCTAATATTTTTGACTTAGAGCATACTGTAAATTTACATGGATAGATAGGTATAAGTCTAAGCTACGTATGACGAATTGAATGGTTTATCAACTCCTCCGGATGAGGGAGTTATGGCCGTTTTACGATTGCTAGTCAAATCTGGAACATCGTTTGGAAAACGAGTTAAACTCCAGGTTAATACTCTAAAATATAGGATAGGAAATATAATCTCATTAGTATATATCTTAATCTAACTTCTCCAAGTGGATTCACTTTAATAGCTATCACGGTTTGGAAAATACGTCAAAATTAGTGTTTGGCAGGAAAATTTGGGTCTGTTGCAGACCAGCAGTATAAATGGGTTAATAGCAACAAATTTTTGGCCTAAGTGGGTCTGGATTATTTTATGGGGTTGTAGAAATAATTTCAAAGTACATGTGTCGAGTTGTCTAGGGCCATATCTCCTCCGGATGAGTGAGATATGACCGATTTACGAAAACTAGTCAGTTCTGAACTACTGTTTGAAAAAGGGATTTAATTCCAGATTTTTGCACTAAATTGTTGGGTTTTAAAACATGGTTAAACACTAGACATCATAATATTTCATCTCTTTTTGTATTCAACTTGATTGCTATTATAGAATAGGATTTATGGCCAAAACCGTAAGTGTTAGAAATTCAGCGAACTTTCTATTTTGAGTTATGATTAGTAAAAACTCATTTTCTGTGGATTGGTAAATGGTTTGATTAAAAGGCCTAATGTTATGGAAACTAGAATTAAGTATCTTTCCAGGGGTGAAAGCCTCATCCTTGTATCTTTTATAGGTTAAGAGATATGGTCTTGCAAACTTGACTAAAATTCAGCAACATAGTTTTACGCCTTTTCTTGAGAAATAAAAGTGCAACTACATAGTAATAAGATAAGAATCACTAAGCGAGACTTAGTAGACACTTAATGTAGTATAAGTTCAGGTTGTATACCAATTTGGGAATAAAAATACTTTGGTTAAGTCGTAATGCAATGCCGTGCATATCTTGAAGACATATCTCATGATCATGTGTTTATTTTTACGTATTGGTTTCTTTATCATACTAAGTCGCGTCACGCCTTTTTAGGTGGTGCTTAGGCATACTTTTCTCTCATCCAAAGATTCATCTACTTCTGATCTCCTTGCTAATACGGTGAGTTCATAGCCCCACTTTTTTCTCTTTTAATAGTTTTCACAAACTGTTTTCGGGGTGCGAATACATGCTTGTTTTATTCAGAAAACATATTGATTTCCACTACTTAAGCATTACTTGACTATCTTTATTAAAGCTTGATTTGCTTACTACATGATTTGAGATCATTGATTATCTATTTACAAAACCGTGAGTTTTGAATACATTATTTTTTTACTAATGGAACACAAGTTCTTGAAGGGTATGCCTGACCCGATTATGAAATTATCTGCATGAGTCGCTGTTGCCAAAGTCCCTAATTTCATGAACCGTTAATTTCCCTGTAGGGGTGAACGCTAGTACATTTAATAGATCTATTGGGTTTGACAACCCCGTCTGAGGTCTGAATTGAATTATTTTGAGCACCTTTTTAACGGGCGATTTGTATTGAGAATCGTCGGTATAAGGCAATAATACCTAGTACTGGGGAAACTGTATTTGCATTTGATATGCGTTATTGTCAAGGTTTCGGTGTTATGAGCTTAATGCGGTAATGTTAAATTATACTTTGAAATACTGTCGTTGGCTGATCTTAAACCTTGTGGTCCACTATTGAATATTACTTGATTTATCGAATCACTACTTGGATTCCGGAAATAATACTTTGAAATGTTGTAGCGCTGCTTTTCTTACTGAAATATTTACTTGAATTATTTCAATACTTCTTTTACATAAACCTTTGAATTCACCAACATTATTGTTGACGTTTTTGCATGTATTTTCATAGGTTATATTTTGCTAGCTGAGCATTGAGAGCATTCGAGTCGCGTGGATATTAAAACTTCAAGGACTTGGTTTTCTTCACATTCGATAACTATTTTCCTTAAATATACAAAATGATTCACGTTTGAAAACTTGTAATCTTGTTAAATTATAAATTATTGGGATCTGATTTTACTCTGAAATTTTAATCGAATGTGACATTTTATTAACCGTCCTTTGAGGTCTTTCTTGTAACTTGTACTTTATACTATGAAGTAGCACCCCAAAGTGGTATTCAGCCTGCATATGTGATTTTATTAGGGTGTTAAAACATCCCACATTCAAAAGTAATTCAGTAGTAATAAAACATTATTTTATAATTATCTATAAGTAGCATCCGAGAATCCTTGTTACGCGTTCTATAATCCTTGGCACCATTCTTTATTTTAATTTGGGTGTATCATTGGAGTTTGAGTATTTTAATATACTGTTTGCAGCTTGTTATATGCCTTTGCGCCTGCCAAGAATTCCGCCTTTTAATAATCATCTTTGTTGTGTACTTTTCTCACAACAGATGGATTTGTCCTCTTTGACTTGAGCCTTCTTTCTTTAACTCTTCCTAAAAAACCACAACCCTTGTAAGTTTCCATATGCCGAAAAAAAATCTCTATAAACAACCTTAGAAACCTACTTCATCATTACTATAATATCACATAAACTTATAAACCTACAGCATTACAGTCATTATTATACCACATCACAAATAAAACCTACTGCATCATTACTATAATATCACATAAACTTATAAACCTACTGCATTACAGTCATTATTGTACCAATCACAACGCAACCTACTGCTTACAGTCATTATTATACCACATCACAGACGAAATAATCTCTATGAACCTTATAAACCTACTGCATCAAGAAACCTACTTCGTTACAGGCATTACTCTACCACATCACAGGGATTAATCTACCATATTTTAGACTAAAATCTCTATGAACAACCTTAGAAACCGACTGCATCATTACTACAATATCACATAAATTTATAAACCTACTGCATTACAGTCATTATTATACCACATCACAGATAAAATTATCTATATAAAACGTCAAGCCATAATTTATACTAAATCACCTCTATGAACAACTTTAAAAACCTACTGCATTACAGGAATTATTCTACAACATGATAGACATGTGTAAACAAACACAACTGATTTTGGAAAAAAATGTCAAGCCACATTTTAGACTAAATCATCTCTATGAACAACATTAGAAACCTACTTCATTACTTGCATTATTATACCACATGACAGACAAGAGCATACAAACACAATCAATTTATGAAAAAACAGCAAGCCACATTTGAGACTAAATCACTTCTATGAACATCCGAAGAAACCTACTGCATTACAGGCATTACTCTACCACATCACAAGGATTACTCTACCATATTTAAGACTAAAATAATCTCTATGAACAACCTTAGAAACCTACTGCATCATTACAATAATATCACATAAACTTATAAACCTACAGCATTACAGTCATTATTATACCATATCACAGACGAAACCTACTGCATCATTACTATAATATCACATAAACTTATAAACCTACTGCATTACAATTATTATTATACCACGTCACAGATGAAACCTACTGCATTACAGTCATTATTATACCACATCACAGACAAAATAATCTCTATGAAAAACCTTATAAACCTACTGCATCACAATTATTAATATACCACATCACAGACAAAATTATCTATATAAAAATGTCAAGCCATAATTTAGACTAAATCACCTCTATAAACAAACCTTAGAAACCTATTACATCATTACTATATTATCACTTAAACTTATAAACCTACTACATTACAATAATTTTATACCACATCACAGACAAAACTTACTACACTACAATCATTATTATCGCAGACGAAATAATCTCTATGAACAACCTTATAAACCTACTGCATTACAGTCATTAAAATACCACATCACATACGAAATATCTATATAAAAACATCAAGCCATAATTTAGACTAAATCACCTCTATGAACAACTTTAGAAACCTACTACGTTACAGGAATTATTCTATAACATGATAGACATGTGCATACAAATACAACTCATTTCAGAAGAAAAAAACGTCAAGTCACATTTTAGACTAACTCATCTCTATGAACAACATTAGAAACCTATTGCATTACAGGCATTATTATACCACATGACAGACAAGAGCATACAAACACAATCAAATTCTAAAAAAAATGGTAAGCCACATTTTAGAATAATCTCTTCTATGAACATCCGAAGAAACCTACTGCCTTACAAGCATTACTCTACCACATTATAAGGATTACTCTACCACATTTTAGACTAAAATAATCTCTATGAACAACCTTAGAAACCTATTGCATCGTTACTATAATATCACATAAATTTATAAACCTACTGCATTACAGCCATTATTATACCACATCACTGACGAAATAATCCTTATGGACAACCTTATAAACCTACTGCATTAAAGTCATTATTATACCACATCATAATATGAAATACAACTACATCAACATTCAAAACAATTGCATCACAGTTATAAATACATTACATGCATTATTCTACCACATCATAGACAACATTAGAAACCTACTGCATTACATGCATTATTCTACCACATCAAAAACAATATCGTACACACACAATCGATTTTGGAAAACATGCCAAGCTATATTTTATACTAAATCACCTCTATGAACAACATTAGAAACCTACTGAATTACAAGCATGACCCTACCACATCACAGAGAATAGCAGACAAACAAAATCGATTTTCGAAAAAAAGGCAAGCCACGTTTTAAACTAAATCATCTCTATGAACAACCTTAAAAACCTACTACATTCCAGGCATTACTCTACCACATCATATATAATAGCATAGAAACTGTAGAATACAAGTAATCTTTGATATATGAACCAAGAACTAGAGAGAGAAAGTAGGAGGAAGGATGTATTTTCTAGTGAGAGAAAGTAGAGAACATGAAATGCATTAAGTGGAAAATGTAAAACATACAACCAACTAACCACCCAACTATCTCTCCAAGGCATGAAGAGGTGTATTTATACCCCTATTTGGCCGGCCATGGGCTTTTATAAGGCTTTCCATGGGCCTTTGGGCCATATTAGCTTATAATCTAAACATTGACTAACTACGGGCTTTGACTAGTTAATATTGGAAGTGACCGAGACTTTTCTTGTTCCTAACAATCTCCCCCTAAGGGAGGTCACTCCAATTTACAAAAATTTAAACTTAGCATACTATGCTTCGACTTTAGTCTTGTGCTCGTAGTCTTTAACTTCAATATATAACTTTGTGATTTTGATGTAGTGATCATAGACTTTAGGTCTTGAGCTTGTTCCTTAACTTGTCTTGAATGTGATCTTGAACACCTTGAGATCATCAACCAAGCATAATCTCGTTTCGCCATCTTGTAAACATTGCCATATTGTGAACTTGTGACTTCTGGACCGACATGCTCATACCTTTCTTGATTTGTTGACTTGAAAAGCTTTAATGTTGCATCTTTCTTGAAATTCTTTAACTTTAACACTTTGTCACTTCGAGAAAGACGTTCGGTATCAGAGTTGCCGGAATATCTTGAAACATGTCTTGAGATTTCATGATGTTCTTTATGTTTGTCACGGTAGGTATGAGCATGTGATTATGAATTCTTAGTGAGGTCAGCTGGAATCAGGTACCTTCTCCTCTATCTTTAAGTATCAGAATTAAAATACAGTTAGCATTAAAGTAGGGGGTCGACATATGGCTTTGTCATTTCCCGTGTTTGGTTAGAGTAACTCTTCGATCCGTGAGGTTCGACCTGTGATCAGGTAGATTCTATTTAAAGTGATCTCCTTGACAGGTTTTCCAGAATGAAGATAAATCTTTCTACACAATGTGTATCTATTTATCAAACTTCAGCATTGTTCTCTTTTTCGGAACGTCTCTGAGAAGAAACACGATAAGAGTGGTACCAGTGAGTTACTATTCTCTCCGATTGAATAGAAAATTGACTTTGAAATATATCGAGTATCAATTTACTAAAGTGGTTTTGTGACAAGCGAGAGTGTTAATAATTTCCAATATTCATCATCAATAGTCTCAATTCATAACCTGGGTAACAAAGTTTGATGAGTATTAGAAATCACCATCATTTTCTTCCAGTTGTCACAAGTTTGATTCATATAGAATCGCACAAGTCACCTACCATGAGCTTGTTTGATGTTGACTCAAGCAGGATTTCCATCTTCACTGTGAATTATATCACTCGGATGTTCTGGCAAAATCACAAGGATAATGCGTAGGACTCTTAGTATATTTCTCGTTATTCACATTGTGTGAGATAGCAAGCATAATTTTGACAAGTGTCCTAATGAGATTTATGGATGATCTCTTTTGGCTCTAGACTTAATAGTGCACTTTGATTTTAGTGATCGAAGGCTGGAGCGGACTGCCACCTTTTCAATATCAACTAACTCGGAGTGAGAAAGTCGATAGAAATGCATGTAATCTCCGTGAGAAATGAAACAAGAGTCTGTTGAGAGACCTTGAGTGGTTAGGGAGGGTTGTGCTTAGCGTCACTGCACTTCAATGTCAGACAACACCTTAGTGTTTCTGACAGTTTATGTATTGACTCGGTTTCTGCCTAAGTTTATGTAGGGCTTTTTTCTTTTCACCCTTTATCATTACATTTTTTTTTCATTCTTCAACCCCTTCAACGCGTACCGGGACTTCATAACTAACACCTTGTTGGGTTTATTCCAGTGCTAGCTCCATCTCAGTCGACACTTTTCCCGATTCTCACTTTTTCTCCTTTTGTATCATACCTAAGGACTTCTACAATAACTAGTGGATATCACTGGGTAGATCCCTAATAAGTTATTTATTCTTGAGTTCATCGCGTATGTTAGGATCAAGAAAAGTCTCGGTCACTTCCAATATTTACTAGTCAAAGCCCGTAGTTAGATATATTAAACATATTAAGCTAATATGGCCCAAGGCCTATGGTAAGCCCATCAATAGGCCCCATGGCCGGCCAAACTAATGTATAAATACCCTCTCCATAGCTTAGAGAGGTTGTTGGTTGGTTTTGTATTCTCACTTTGCTAATGAATTATATGTTTCTTACTTTCTCTCTCTAGAATACATCCATCCTTCCATTTTCTCTCACTAAGTTCCTTCCCATTTCATATCAAAGATTACTTGTATTCTTCAATTGGTATCAAGATCCATGGAGTGGTGTGCTTAGTTTTTGTGTTTAAGTGTTTCTTTTGGTTTGTTGGTTTTTGCAAAAATCGTCCTTTATTTTTTCTTTTTTGAATCCAAAGCTATTGTGTACACTAATGGATTATTTACCTTGGTAAATCTGATCTAGTATCTTAGAATCAAGAAAATATCATTTTTGTTACATTTTTGTGTTCGAAAATCTTATAAAGAGCAAAATCTTGATTATAAATTTTTCGGCTTAAAAACCTTAAAGTTTTCATTTTTCTTGTTCTTATAGGTTTAGTAACACTAGTTGTACAAGTATTTTTGCAAAATAATCATCAAAAATGTGTCTTTTTGTGTTTTTAAGTTTTTGGGTTTTGTAGTAGTGGAAGTCGAACAACTAAAGTCGAACAACTGAGTCGAACAACTCAAGTCGAACAACTCGAAGTCGAACAACTTGGTTTAGTTGCAACCGAACAACCCAACTGCAGTGCAAACCGAACAACTTGACCTCAGTTGAAACCGAACAACTTGGTTTAGTTGAAACCGAACAACTTGAAATTTAGTTGAAACCGAACAACTTGAACTTAGTTGAAACCGACCAACCCTAGTTTAGTTGAAACCGAACAACTCAACTCAGTTGAAACTGAACAACCCTAATTCCAAGGCCAAATAAATATTCTGAGTTATCTGTTATGGAAGCACTTCAAGCTGATTTTGATATCAAGGCATCAAATATCATTCTACAAGGACTACCACCTGAGGTCTATGAATGGGT
>BQNB010057931.1:0-37997 GCA_026074375.1 Tanacetum coccineum
AAGAATTAAGAGATATTGTAAGTATAAAAACAGAAAGAGAGATTATGAGAATCTACATTGGAATGAGATTGGAGTTAATACTCCTTGGCATAAACATAATACTGCCAGTATTAAGTTAGTACTGCCAGGCATATCTTTATACTGTTGGGTGATGTTAATACGGCTAGGCTTAAAGTTAGTATTGTTAGGCTAAAATTAGTACTGCTACATTAACGTTAGTACTGTTTGAGGCATAATAGAATTTACTTATTTTAATATAGCCGTTGAGATATTTTCGCCAACAACATAACCTATAGGGTTTAACTAATTGGAAATTCATGATCTTTCTATAAATTAGTAAGATTTCTTCAAGATAAGATCAAATTTCATTCAGTCGGTCAAATTAAAACTCTAAGTGCTCTCAATATAATCTCAATTAACTTTGCCAGGCTTTCATACTCACATAAACGAGCTCATCCCAGAAGTTTATTCAATATTTTCTTAATCACATGGCTAATTTGGAGTTTTGCGACAAGCATAACATGGTGGCCTACTTACAAAAGTCTGAAGGAAGTGAAGGGTTTCATCAGATCATTGATTTTCTAAATGCTAGTCACATCCAGTATGCCCTCACAGAGAATCCAACAATATATGTTTCCTTTATTAAGCAATTTTAGAAAACAGCTACTGCTAGAACAAGTGCTAATGGAGAGGTAGAACTAATTGCTACAATTGATGGACAAGTAAAGACTATTACTGAAGCCTCTCTAAGAAGACATTTAAAGTTGGAGGACAATGGTGGTGTTACTACTCTACCCAATTCAGAGATATTGAGCAACTTGCTCTAATGGGGTATGTGACTGATTCTGATAAACTTACTTTTCAAAAGGGTTATTTTTCTCCTTAGTGGAAGTTTCTAATTCATACTATCCTCCACTTCTTAAGCCCTAAGAAAACTGCTTGGGAGTAGTTTAGTAGCAATATAGCAACTGTAATAATTTGCTTGGCCACAAACAGGACTTACAATTTTTCAAAACTAATTTTTGATGCTATGATTAAGAATCTGGAAAACCCACACAAGTTTTTGATGTACCCAAGATTTATCCAAATCTGGTTAAACAAGCAAAGGAGACTCCTTCAACCCCACACACGCACATATCCTACTCCTATCCTTACACAGAAAGTCTTTAGTAATATGAAGAGGGTTTCAAGAGGTTATTCTGGAATAGATTTTTCTTTATTTCCTACTATGATCAGTGCACCTGAAACTTCTCCATCCAGAATAACATCTTCACCATCATTATCACCTCAACATACACCAGTCAGTACCCCATCAACCTCACAACCACCAAACACTCAACCCACACCTGATGCAGAGGAGGCTGTTCTAATGCCCCATGAATCACCTCTCCACAGTGTTCACTCACTTGGACGTGATGAGGGTAGTTTATCACTTAATGAATTGACGGATCTGTGTACCTCTTTGTCTAAGAAGGTTGAAGGTTTGGAATCTGAATTGAAGCAGACAAAACAGACATATAGTACTGCTCTTACAAAGCTCATTTTAAGAGTGAAGAAGTTAGAACAGATTGTGAAGGCAAGCAAATCTAGAAGAAGGGCAAGAGTGGTGGAATCTGATGATGAAGAAGACTTGGAGGATCCTTCCAAACAGGGGAGGAAAATTACAGAGATTGATCAAGACCCCTCTATTTCATTGGTACAGGATGAAGGAACATCATGGATTCAAGAAGATATAGAGATTCAGGAGAAGATTAGTGATGATACTGAGGTAGTGCTAGAAGAAGAAGAGCCTACTGAGCTTGTGGAAGATCAAGGTAGTGGTGAAAAAGGAGAAAAAGAAGTTAGTACTGTTGGTGCAGAGCATAGTACTGTTATTCCAGAAGTTAGTACTGCTGCTGCAAATTTGGTATATATAAGAAGGAGTGCACAGAAGAGGAAAGATAAAGGAAAAGCAATTATGGAAGAAGATGAATCTGTTCAGAAAAAGACTAAGAAGCAGCTAGAGCAAGAAAGACTTGGGCATGAAGAAGCTATTAGACTGCAAGAACAGATTGATGAAGAGGAAAGACAAAGGATTGCAAGGGATGCAGAAATAGCTAAACAGTTACAAGAGGAGATTAACAAAGCAACACAAGAACAAGAGAAGCAAGAAGTTGTAACTAAAGCTGATCTAACTCATGTTATTGATTGGAGTGATCCTGCAGTGATTAGATATCATGCACTCCAAAATAGATCTTTTTTTGTACCTGAAGTAAGGAAGAACATGTGCATGTACTTGATTAATCAGGGAGGATACAAGATGAGACATTTTAAGGGAATGAGTTATGAAGACATTAGACCTATATTTGAAAAGGTATGGGATCAAATTCAATCCTTTGCACCCATGGATTCTGAAAAAGAAAAAGGTAGTGAAAAGAAAGGAAGTAGAAAGAAATCACTTGCAAGGAAAAGAGCAGGTGAAAAGCAAAGTGAAGAAAGTACAAAAAGGCAAAAGATAGAAGATGATATAGAGAAGGAAGAACTTAAAGCCTATTTGGATCTGGTTCCAAGAGAAGAATTTGCTATGGAAATTGAATCTTTGGGTACTAAGTATCCAATAGTTGATTGGAAGACTCATGTCCTGACAGAAAACTTTATGTATTATCAAATCATCAGAGCAGATGGAGGTTCCAAGAATTACAAGATTTTTAGTGAGATGCTTGATGATTTTGACAGACAGGATGTAATGGATCTACACAGACTAGTAGAAGAAAGGTATGCAACATCAAGACCAGAAGGATATGACTTGATGTTATGGGGAGATCTGAAGATCTTATTTCAACCTGATGAAGAAGATGAAGTCTGGAGGCATCAACATGAATACAATTTGATAAGCTGGAGACTATTTGATTCATGTGGAATTCATATTTTGTTGATGGACAATGGAATTGCCATTCACATGATGATAGAGAAGAAGTATCCACTTACTCAAGAAATGCTATCAAAGATGTTAAGCAGAAAACTAGAGGTTGATCATGAAAATGAGATGGCATTTGAACTTCTAAGGTTTATAAGGTCACACGTATAGAAGTAGAAGAATGTTTGGAAGAATCCTTAATAGTGCAGTCTAGAAGTTTAAATACAGAAGAAACTTGAGATTTGAAGGTAAATCACAAGTTTAGGGGAGGATTGTTGGGATTCAGAGCTTCTACATTTAGTACTGTTAGTTAGTTAGTTAGTACTGCCAGTATACTTAGTACTGGTAGATAAATAGTTAGTACTGCCAGTACATTGTTAGTACTGCCAGTATATAGTTTGTACTGTTAGTTATATAGTTAGTACTGCTTAAGTGATATGCATGAGTTATATTAGGAATAGATATGCATGATCACTTGACGCGTTTTGTAAGCCCATTAGGGTTTTCCTTAGTGTATAAAAGGAACCCTACGACATAGTTAGAGATATCAATTTTCACATCAATTTATATCAAGTTGCCATAGTTAGTTATTCTGTAACCTAGGCAGAATATTTACAATCAATATTCAAAGTTTTGTTTACATTGTTCTTCTTAGTAGTACAAGTTAGATTCTGCATAACTTGTAGTATTCATAATCATTGTTTCTTATATAGTTAGTTTGAATCTATTCAAGTTAACTAAGCCTTAACAAGCTAAGAAGATCTATTCATTAGGACTCACACACTATCTTGTTCTAAGATATTATGGATATACTTCCACTAACATCTAAATATACTATTGCGGAATCTAGTCATGTAGAGGCTCAGGTTCTGAAAAATGTCTTATTAGCGGGAAAGAGCCCTAAATATATAGTATGGCCATTGATCTTGTGTAAACAAACATCAAAGAATTTTGAATTTAAAGTCATTCTCATCCTACACCCTGATACCTACAGAAAGCATCAAATTTTGAGTAACCTTCATCGGAAGACATAGTGATGTATGTTGAACTATTAGCTACACAGACTAATAACGTTCAATAATGTTCTAAACTATACACTCTCAGTGTAATACACAATCATTAAATTACTAAAGTGGTCAACATAAACTATTAATAATATGTTTTAACCACATCACAAACACAGTAGAAAACACAAAGGTTCTTTCGAGCAATAACATCAAATAATCTTACAATGCTTACCTTTAAAAGACCATCTGATATCATCACGACCCTTCACTAAGAAACTTTGCATATATCTTCATATTCAATCGCTTAAATAACTCTCCTGTCATACACCCCCTTCTCAACATGCACCTTCGCACAAAACTTATCAGTATTAACACTCAACAACCTCACATTCAACCCACGATACGCACCATTTACAACCCTCACAACCCCACCAATTTTCAGAATAACCGTCTCTATCTCCTCTTGATCCACCCTTAACTTATGCTTACTCTCAATCATCTCAATGTCACCTACATACTTATCAATCACCTTACTCAAAGTATATAGTCAATTGCGCACCATATCGTTTTATGTTCTTAGGATTTGAAATATCTTCTAAGGCATAAAAACAAACACATGGTATGCATAAATACAAACACTTTAATTCATCAAATAAAAAACCCATATGTTGGATTTTAATAAAATTAAAATATGGATTCCATAATCTGAAAGTACACTCACTTTTCTTCATCAGTTAGCTATGAAAACGGTCTAAAAGGTTTGATTCTTTCTTTTCTTTTCGCAGTTGCTTGACGCAGTCTTCTCCTACAATGGGATAAACAATGAGGGTTTATACTTCAGTAAAAATACTATTGTAGATAAAATAAAAAAAGCTGATAAAATACTCACTTTTCTCGTATAATAGCCGCTGCTATTACCCAAGTTTTTCTACAATTAATTCGTTAAAAGATGAGCCAGAACAATTAGAGTTTATATAATTCTAAACCAAACTTAAGATAAACAATTAAGAAAAGGCACAACAAAATTGATAGTATACTCACTCTTCTTTACAGATTAGAGATGAATACTCAGCGGCAAATACTTTTTGATTTATCATCCACGGCCATTTTTTCTACAACAACATCATAAAAACACATCTTTTTTAAAGTAAAAACCAATAAAAAAGCTTGATTATGTAACTGCAAATTCAATGACAGCCAAATGAAAAGGCTAGGCAAATGGAGAGGCTGAACACGATTTGTAAATGCTCCATGGATTGATTATGTAACTGTAACATTTATTTATATCATTAACACATATCATTAGCACGGCACATTGAATATCCAAAAACTGAATATTTTATAATATAAGGATATATGTTCACTTTTTCAAAAATAATAATAATAATTTTTACACATTTCTTTTCTATTTGCACACTTCATTTTACGCTATAAACAGTTGTGTATTTGTTGGATGCTATTTTGACAATTTGTACATTGGAGTAAATAAAAAAGAATAGTGTGCCAATCAACTCCCTTTTAGTATACACCTAAGTTAAATTTATTTAAATGATTATTGTTATTAACTTTAATAACTTTAAATAATGGGTTAATTAATTAAAGTTAAAATTATCATCATGCAAAAATTTAAGAATTCGTATATACTTTTCTAAATTGTGAATATTAAGTATTATGTGATTTGAGAAGTATATAAATAACATTTTTTTTTGAACGGCAACTTTATTATTGATGTCTATTTTTCTATTGTAATGATATTATTTTTCTTGAATTGTCCATTATAACTATTAAATCGTTTTTAAATGATTAAATATGAAATTTGATCAATGCACAATGTAAGGATCTTTTTTTTTTAAATTACGTTCATCTTGTGAGTCGACATTTAATTTAAAACGGAAAGATTGTTATTTAGGGGGTGTTTGTTTTGGCTTATGAAACTTAAGCCCATTTAAGCTTATATTTCATAAACCCTAAGTTTTCGGCTTATTTTCAGACTTGTGGGCTTATATAAGTTTTTTATGATACGATAAACTTATATAAGCCCATAAATCTCAAAATAAGCTAGAAAATTGAGGCTTGTGAAATATAAGTCGAAATAAAATTTGATTTGGGCTTATATTTAATAAGCCTTAACTTTATGACTTATTTTGAGACTTGAGAAGGCTTATATAAGTTTATTAGGATATAATAAACTTATATAAGCCCCAAAGTCTCAAAATAAGCCAGAAAATTAAGGCTGATAAAATATAAGCTTAAATAGGCTTATGTTTCATAAGCCGAAACAAACAGCCCTAACATCTAACAATCAACCATTATGAATGATATGACTCCGTCATTGCAAACATGTTGGTGACTGGTCAATTTTTGGTTTTGGTCATATAAGATGACTTCCTTATAAAAATACATACTTAATTCGTTCAACTGTTGAAGTAGACAAAATTCTAATATATGTACAAGATAACCAGGATAAGATTGCCTCGTTTCCGTCACATTCTATCACTTTTGCACTTGGGTTTCGTTTATTTTTTCAGATATTTTACTTCTTCATCTGCAAATTATGTCTACTGAAAAAAATATAAATCTAAAGTCTTCATATGTAAGAAGAACGTTTTTTTTTTAAATTTTATTGAAGTATTTCTTTCATTTTTTTATCCCTTTCACCGGTGTTTTTGTACGTTTTCGTAAGTTTTGTCCTTTTTACTAGGTGTGACAATCGACTTGTGTTCGGGTTGACCTGTTCGGGTTCGCGGGTTATTATGACCTCTACCCAAACACGACCCATTTATAAATCATGTCAAGAAACTCGACCCTAACTCAGACCTTCATAACACGCGTAATCCGTTTATGACCCGTTTAACCTGTTTAGGTAAATAGGTCAAGCGGTGAATGAAATTGTTGGTTTGTCGATTTAACTTATTTAAATGCAAAAATGATGTAAGGAATTGAAAAATGATAAACATAACATACAAATAACTATACGACAATTTCAATCATATATGAGTTATAATCGTAATTGGCTCATACTAAGTATATAACAAAATACATTTAATCTAAGTTTAACATAAAGTCCAAGTTATAAATTATATTTTTAGAGGTTTATATATACTTAAACGGGTTCACGGGTTAACTTGTTTAATATTCACGTAGCCCAAACACGGCCCATTTATTAGATGGGTTAGACAGGTTGACCAGTTTTTAACCTAAACTTGTTTATCCTGAACCTAAAGCTGTTTAACTTTTTGTCGGGTTCGTGTCATTAATCGCTCGTGTTGAAAAATTTCACCCCAAGTTTTCGCGTTTTCGTCCGTTTTACGTTTTCTTACGTTTTTTATGTTTGCGTCCGTTTCGGCCGTTTTCGTACGCTTTCGTATACTTTCTTACGTTTCCGTACGCTTTGTTACGTTTTTGAACATTTTCATACGTTTTTTAGTTCTTGTTACGTTTTTGTATGTTTTCATACTTTTTTTTACGTTTTCATACTTCTTTTACGTTTTTATACGTTTGTGAACGTTTTTTTTACTTTTTTGTACGTTTTCATACATTTTTTTTACGTTTAACGTCCCAAAACATAAAAAACGTACAAAAACATATAAAAACGAATGTAAACGGATGAAAACGTACAAAAAACGCATAAGAACTTACGAAAATGTAAAAACGTAAGAAAATGGATGAAAACGTAAGGAAACATAAGAAAATGGACGAAAACGTAAAAAATGGAAAAAAGTACAAAAACGGATGAAAATGTAAAAAACAGAAAAACACATACAAAAACGTACAAAAACGGACGAAAACGTAAGAAAACAGACGAAAATGTATGAAAACGGACAAAAATGTACGAAAACGTACGAAGCGAATGAAAATGTACGAAAACGTAAGAAAACGTACGAAAACAGACGAGAACGTAAACAAACGTACAAAAACGGACGAAAACGTAAAAAACAGACAAAACTTACCAAAACGGACGAAAATGTAAAAAAAATGAATGAAAACAAACGAAAATAAACTAAAACGTAAGAAAACGGACGAAAATGTCCAAAAACAGATGAAAACGTAAGAAAATGTGAGAAAACGTACGAAAACAAACGAAAGCGTACAAAAACAAACGAAAACTTCCGGAAACAGACGAAAACGGAAAAGGCGGACAAAAACGCACGAAAACGTACAAAAAACATACAAAATCGAGGAAAAGCAAATGAACACGTAAGAAAACGTAGAAAAACGTACAAACGGACAAAAACGTAAACGTATAATAGAGAAAAAAGTCTGAATTATTGAATTATTTTAGAAAGAAGTGGAAATAAAAGGTTTTAGGTGTCTGAATTATTGAAGTGGAAATAAGTGTTTTCACCCTCTTATGTCTGTAAAAAAAATAAACGCAAATTTTTACTAACCTTTTTTCCCTCGCAGACAAAAGAGGCAAGAAGTGTTTTTAAAAAAAAAACAAACTAAAGTTTTCATTTTCTTACCTGAGCTTGAAAAATATGATACAACTAATGTGTTATCAAGGGCGTATTTTTAAAATTTATAGGGTGAGACTAGGGGTCCAAGCAAATAAAAAAAAGGATGATATCGTTATTCTTATAGGGAGTATTTAATTTCTGTAAACGACCAGGATCATCTGGTTCATAAAAATTGTGCACCCATTTACTTTTTGTCAATAATTCCGCCATCACAAGACCTAATTTTTATATGCACTCAAGTGTAAACAATAGACTCGTATGCATATACGTATAAAGGGGTGGACCGAGGGGGCAGTGGCGGAGATAGGGAAGGGGCAGGGTGGTGCCCTCCTCCAAAAAAATTATGTGTGTAAATTTGTTTAATTCCGGCCAGGTGTATTTTCGTACATTGCTTCCAAAAAAACATTTCAAAATTGCCTTCATGAGAATTATTTTCTGGCTCCATCCCTACGAAAGGGGTGCACAAGTTGAATTCATCCAGTGTAGTGTAAACGTTTGTTAAAAGCATCGATTTTTGAAAATGAACCCGGTCTAAAAAATACATAACTTGATCTTAGATGGATAACGGAAGGTAACTTACATTTGTCAGTGAGTTTGGTGAACTAATGTGATGTTTGGGTTCTTGTTTCTTAGGTAAGCAAAGTAGTCTTCTAGTCAAGATTGCTGCTAATATACTACTAGCACTTTTCCTTATGCACATTAGGTGTTACTTCATTATATTATTTATTAAGGGTATTGATTAATTAATTTGATTAAAAATGTGACAAGAACATTGCAATCCAAGTGTTTATTTATTAAAACATGTTCTTATGATATGAGAGTGGTTGTGTTGCATTGCATGACCACTTGACAAGCAACTATATGCTTTTTCGCCCCCATCATCTTTGCATTTAATTTTCTGTTTATAACTGTTTCACATAAATTAGCTTCTTTCTAGCAATCCTGTCTCCTTTAGAAAGAAGATGTTTCTATAAAATATGAAAACAAAAGAGAAACAAATTTAACGTAATAACACGGATTTTAGCATATGATGTGTAATTATGTATATCATTTTAAGAGCTATGTTTAATATATCCTGACACATTGAGTTTTTATACTTTTAATGATAACTGCTCACAACTTGTATATAACTTCTCACTCGTGGGTATTTTCTAATAAGAAAAATATACTCGAAAATTATGTTAAGAGTTAGAGTTAACGCACACTTAACCCGTCGGTCGATGAGGAGCCTAAATAGTTTGGATTTAATCCCACCTTTTGTCGAAGAGACAGCGCTGTTGTCCAACAAAAAATTAATAGATCGGTTGTGCCTAAGAATGAATTGGACTTGACTAGATCGATGGCCGAAAATGAGGAAAAGTTGGACTGAGAACCAAACCGAAATATGTTCGGCCCGGTCCGTCGGCTTGATTTAGATTTGCGTTACGCTTGCGAGGGGTCCACATATTTTGTTTTGACTGCATAACTGGTCAAACAGTCAATAGGGGAAAATGTTGTCAAAACTCAAAGACATGTTTATTAACTATGATTAAAAAAGAAAAGAAAAGAGATACGTAATAAGTTTATTATGTTTAAATTAGGCCAACCGCCCCAACATGAACCCAACCAACCATCAAATTCTGGAAAATAAAAAGAGAACTTAACGTTGTTTTTTTCTTAAATAAAACAAGCTAGCAAGCGTATATATAAACTCTTACAAATTTCATAATTTAACTTGATCATCAATTAGCAAGTTCAATTAGCAAGTTCATGGATGCATCATCAAATTTTTCGACGTCGATAAACGAGTCATACTGGCCTCTGCCTTACTTATATTCATCTTTCACTTCCATCTGGGTCGTTTTTGCTTCTTGTTGGATTATCAATACTTATGTTAACCGTCATTTTCAGGTCGAATGCTTTATATCGAAAAGTTAGATCATTTGTAAGAGCATGCATGAATTTGAAGTTAACTTTGTTGTTTGAATAAGTGCAGGTGAACAATTTACAATGGACACTTGCATCTGTCCCTTGTATTAAAGCTTTGCAACTTGCTTTTTCCTTCTTCTTTTGGTATGTTCGTATTTAATTCATCGCACGTAAATTATTTCATATTTGTACGTTGTATGTTATACAAGTTATAGTTCAATTCTGATGTTTAAACTTGTTAACTGTTTAGGGGTCAAATAACTAGTTTTGGACATTTAGTTTAGGACTAGCTAAAAAGTTTTGAAGACTCGCCCTCCCGGATAAAAAAAACCTCATCCGTTTACATTTGGTTTAGGACTACCGGTAATAAAAACCTCTCCGGGCCATTCTACATGCAAGAGGGTAGTTGGGATTACTAAGTTAGGAGGGTGTTTGGGATTGCTTATTCCTCACAAAGATAATTAGCATGGCAGTTTTGGATGATACATACTTGTTGTGCTTATCTGCTTATTTTGGGCGTAAATAAGCAGATTCAGACATGCATATTTGAGTAGCAATCGAAATTACCTTGCTACCCTATATTAGTCCTATCTAACCTAAAAACTAGCTCTTGGGTGTTTCTAATGCTCAACAAATTATATAGGATAAAGATGAAATACGCAAATCCAAACACTATATCCCGAAGTGCTGATTTTTAAGCGGATTAGAAGCTTCAAATATAAGCAATCGCAAACACCCTCTAAGTGATTATTTGCTTATCTCACAATAAAACATGCACTATAAAGTTAGCAATTCCAAACAGCCACAAAATAATTTTATATCCAGAATTTATTAAATACTCGAGCAATATGATTATTACAACTTCAAACAACATAAGCGTGTAGGAACGCTATCTTATGCTGCGCATTTTGTTACAGGTGATTATCTAATTCTGAGTATCTATCACTGTTGCAGGTATTCGTGTTTCTATTTCCAAACATGCTCCCTATGGATGTCGTTTGGAGTTTACGTAACCGGATTGCTCTTTGAGACAGCTTCAATCGTGTCGTTTTTGCTTATTGCTCAAAGGCACTGCATAACTTCTCAAGCGTCCTCAGTACCTGAACCGTATAACTATTGCTGTGATTGGATGCGTTTTCTATCTGATTCTTGTTGGTCACAGAGCTTCTATACCGTACTTCTCAGTAAGTTCTATTTAATGGTAGTTATAATTTTCAGTTTATACTTCTAAAGTGTCCTAATCCTTTATATGTCCAATAATGCAGATCCTTCTAGTGCTTGACTATTTGCTCATATTCTTTGTGATATTTAATCATATAACTCAGAACTTATCACTCTTAAGTGAGCAGTTGAATTTTATCGAGGATGAAGATGTGCAAGAGATGCGTGATGCTGTCTACACTAAATACCTTATGTTCAAGTATGTATTGGAGAAATAATACTGATATACATATATTAAACACTTGGATAATGTTTTAACTGAAACACTTTCGGTCTTTTGCTGTTCTCTGCTATACAGGAAATTCAAAGGGGCGATGCATATTGTAGCTATAGCCGAAACCGCGGTATATTTATCTACTTCATGTTATTTATTGCGTTATGTGTGGTTTTTGATAGAAAAATATCATTAGTTCAGTGTTTGTGGATTTCAGATTTTCATCAACATGGACAGTTCTATGGAAAGCTATTGGATGAAGTTACTGGTTCGTGAGTGGGCGCATTTTTGTATCTTTCTGTATATTGGGTATGCAAAATTGCGCATTAGTACATATTTTTTAAAGTTACATATATGTAGATGTTGTCTTTGGGTTTGTACTAATAGTTTGCCATTGTGAGTTGTGACAGATGGATTTTTAGATCACAAGATTTGGCTCCACACGAGGTTCTCTCTTATGCCAAATCATAAGTCCAGAAAAGATAGACCTGTTTCTCCCATCTAGAGCATTGTAAGCTCAAAGTCATATGACGCATATCAGTACTTTTAGTAGTACTTTCTTGTAATATAATTAGCTTACCACCCCTATGTAAATTTCAGGAACAGGATGACAGCATCTTTAAAGACTTCAGCATTCCGGGAGTGGCAAATTGGAGTGGTAAGTGGTGTTTATATCAATGTATACGCAACTAGAAGCAGTAATTTAATCGTGAATTTATCTTTGCATTGCTAGCCGACTTATCATGACAGGACTTCAAAGGACTCGATCCTAGTAGTGATTCAGCACCCGCATGTATCTAGGCCAGTTCTAACCAACTCTGGATCAGGAATTTCAGCTACCGAAGGCATTATATATTAAGACTGCTCGGTTGTGCTGGCATCAAAATGAGTTATCGTTTTGTTTAAAAATCATAGGGACAAGTATAGTTTTAGAAATAGAGATAGGCAATGCAGATACGAGAGTCTGCAGCCAAACATGTAAGACCTTACGTCGGTATGAATATTAACCTGTAAATACTTTATCATTTTTCGTGTTTATGTTCCGAATGAGCAAGTTCCTCGTGACTTGTACTCTACAATCTATGGTGGCATATTGATATTCTCTAACCATACATGCTCTTATAGTCCCATTAAGAGATACTAAAATACCTAAAACTCAATAGATCAATGTATTGCAGCAGAGCAAGTTTGGGACCTTTTTGGACAATTATTGATAACTTAGACAATTAGATCATCATTTTCTTTATCTATCTTTATGACTGGGGTACTATACATCGATGTAGGGAGTGGATGGGGTCGCATCTGGGTTACGCCGAATTGCCTAAAAAGTTATGCCGTGCTATCCGGTTTTTAATTAAAGAAAAGAAAGTGGAAAGGGAGAAAAGAAATATAGTTGATGAAATATAATTGAGCACAACATCAAATTTCTTCACTGTCTACAACCAGAATGGAGACGCTTTTCTACTTCAATCAGACAAAACAAAGATCCCAACAAGATTGGTACCAACTATGTGTTTGATCTTTTGAAGCATAACCAAGAAGAAGCCAACTACGAGTATGCTTGTGCTTCCTACTTTTAGCATAAACGTTAGGTTGTTTGTGTTCCGACGGCCTCGCTCCTAATGCTTACAACATCCAAAAGCAGTCATATATGGTTGAAGTCGAAGAACTCAAAGTAACAATTCATATCTAATGGAAAACCAAACACCTCTTTAAAGAAAAGGCCACATATCAAGCCCTCCAAAAACCTTCTCTAAACGTCTGTAACAACTATAGCATTAATCAAATCCCTCCCACAATTCAAATCCTACCCTGTTACATCAACTAAAATGAAGTTTGCATCCAATCCATCATCCCAATCATCATCATATTAAACACATCATTGTTCGTGTATGTACCGGACTTGTGTGCCGGACGGCACTATGTCCGGTGATGTCTTAGCCGGATCCCACCTGGAGACAAGTGATAAGAGACAAGGATGACGCTAATAAGGACAGCACCTCACATGTACCATCTTTGTCCTAAATGTGCAGGTAAGGTCACTATCACGCAAGGGTTGTCTTCACCCTAAAGGACGAACCTGACGTCATCGTGACACACTCACACATACGTCACGCGTATCAGAAGTCAGGTCAACCTCGCGAGACGTCATCCATGTACACATTTGGGGTAGTATAAATACCCCTATCACATTTATTGCATTCTCAACAAATACTCTGACACTGTACCATCTTACTCATATTTACACACACATTAGAGTCTTACTCTCACACCGGGAGCTTGGTCCTAGGGTCACACCTGGGACGAGGCTAATGCGTGTTGTCTCTTGTGTGCAGGACTTCCGGACTACCAGCGGCCGAAGGGAATAACGACGTACCTAAAGGCCGGAGATCAGAATTTTACTTCAACAAACTGGCGCCATCCGTGGGACCATATTTCCGAACTACCCAGAGTTTAGAATGACGGGTCCTACACCCGATCCAACCACAGCAAATCAATCACTAAACCTGCAAGATCAAATCCTAAACCACATTTCCTCACTTGAAACCCTCATCAAACAACATAATGAGAAAGCCGAAATGTTAATCACTCCCATATGCCTAACCTTCGGCGAGGAAGGAGATAGCAGTAAATGGAAAGACAAGAGAAAGGAGCCGGGGGAAGAAGCAGATGACGACCTCAAGAAACCATATAAGGAAGTGTTGAAATCGCCATTCACCAGGCGAATCATTGAGTTCTCAGCCCCGAGCCATCGAATGCCTATGAATCTAAGGATATATGAAGGATCCACAGACCCGGACGACTACATTCCTCGCTTTGTGGGGGCAGCTAACCAAGGGGAATGGGAGATGCCGGTGTGGTGTTGAATGTTTCAGCAAACGTTAGACGGGAAGGCGAGGGGATGGTTTGACCGAATGCCCAATGGTTGCATCGACAGTTGGACGGACCTCCGTGAGAAGTTCGTGGAAAGATTTGTCTTGAGAAGAAGATGCATCAAGGATCCAACCGAAGTCTCAAATATTATCCGTAGGGCCAATGAGACGTTGCCGAACTTCAAGGAACGCTGGAATGAGGAAATGGGGTATATCCAGGGTGTTCTGGAGGTGATGCAAATATCGGCCTTTATGAGCAATTCCAAATGCCCGGAATTGGCAAGACGATTCGCCGATCAAGTGCCACAAACGGTTACAGAGATGATGAAACGGGTAAACGATTTCGTCAAATCCGAGGAAGCCTACAAGAGTACTGAGTTTCCCAGGGGGGAACATCCTTAGAAGGGGCAGGGGATGCCATAAAAAGGGCCCCAGCCACCACGTATAATACAAAGCGGCGGCCCACCTAAAGTGGATGGCTACAACACCTACAATCAGAGGGACCACTATCAGCCGTATGTGTCCCCGAGACAACAGGGTCGGAGGTACGACAACCGGAGGTTCAAAAACCGAAGGCAAGAAGTTAATCACCAAAGGAAATATTGGCTACCGAACTCCAGCTCCAGCTACCTCCCCCTCCTCCAATGATCGGAACGCTAAGGAGGGAGAATTTGGACAGGTACTGCGACTACCACAGAGAAAAGAGGCATTACACCAATAATTGTTATCAGTTAAAGAGACAGTTGGAGGCTGCTCTATAGTACGGGAAACTCAACCATTTGGTCAAGGATGTGAGACAAAGAGGGGGTAACCGGGGAAAGCAGACCGAAGGTGGTAGCACTAATGGAAAAATAATTAATATGGTATATGAAAAGAGAGATATTCGGAAGCGTAAGTTCCAGAAGAAAAGGGAGGAGGATTGGATGAATGCACCAATAACTTTCCCCCCGATTCCATTTGGTCAAGGATGTAAGACAAAGAGGGGGTAACCGGGGAAAGCAGACCGGAGGTGGTAGCACTAATGGGAAAATAATTAATATGGTATATGAGCTTAGGGCAACGTAATTACATTTATATGATGTATGCATCTGTTGCATTATCATACACTTTGGAAATCTTGTGGTCCTACAATATATGATTTATCAAACCTATGAATTCACCAACATTATTGTTGACGTTTTAAAGCAATGTTTTTTAGGAGATCAGTAAGCATAAGGTGCCAAGGATACATTGGTGATTTTGTTTTGGGATGTCATGCTAAAGATATGGTTGCATTTTGTTTTGGGAAACTCATGTGTTATGAACCAGTATCTTTGTAATAATAACAATGAACAAGTTAAAGCTTCAGGCTATTTGTATCAAACATTTTTTAAATCCAATGTATCAGTTTTAAAACGACTTTTTGGTCGTTATATATATATATATTGTGTTTTTGATCTGAGAAGTAACACGCCCCGGACCCTTATTCCGCTGCGACCCAATTTGGGGGTGTTACACTCATCCTATCAAAGTAATAACTGATTAGCCTATTAAGCAGATACTCAACAAGCCAGAAGTATCTGGAAAGCTAGCCAAATAGGCGGTGGAATTAGGAGCTTACAACATCACATATATTCCCTAAAACGTTGTCAAAGGGCCAGCACTGGTGGACTTCCTAAATGAGGTCCCGGTTGGAACCAAACATCTGGAGTATGTAGCCTAACCAACGACGAGAACTCAAAGGAATGGACTTTGTTCACTGATGGTGCATCCAGTCTGAAAGGAGCAGGTGCCGAACTTGTCTTAATCGACCCAGCAAGCACCGAATACACATATGCCATCCGGTTGAATTTCACAAGCACCAAAAGCGAGGCAGAATATGAGGCATTACTGGCCGGCTTACCAATAGCAGGGAAGATGAAGGTCCGGGCCCTCAAAGTCAAGATGGACTCTAAACTGGTGGCTTGCCAGTTGAACGACGAATTTGTGTCAAATAGTGATGGAGTGGCCAAATACCTGGCAAAGGCAAAAGAGCTCTTGGCTCTCTTCAAGAAGTTCTCGATTGAAAACGTACATCAGAATCAAAATCAGAAGGCAGATGTACTAAGCAATTTGGCTTCGGTGGCATTCAATCATTTGACAAAATAAATACTGGTAGAGGTCTTGAACACAAAATCAGTGGAGGCTCGAGAAATAAATGCCACTGTGGAAGAAGAAGAGGATAATTGGATTACTCTAATTGTCAAGTGCCTGGAGGAAGACATTTGGCCTAAAGACAAGAACGAAGCAAGAGCCCTCCGGATGAAAATAAGCCAGTATGTGATGGAAGAGGGAATTTTGTTCAAGAAATCATATATGTCTCCAATGTTAAGGTGTGTGGGCTTGTTGCAAGCAAAATATATAATAAGGGAGGTTCACGAAAGGACATGCGGAATGCATTCTAGGGCACGGTTCGTGGTTGCAAAGATAATGAGGCAAGGATACTATTGGCCATCCATGCACCGGGACACCAAGGAGTTTATGGACAGGTGTAATTGATGCCAGTAACATGATCCAGTACCCAGGTTGCCGAAGACAAAGCTAACATCTATTTTGTCACCATGGCCATTTTACCAGTGGGGTCTCGACATCCTAGGGCCCATCCCAGAGGCTTAAGTTTATCATCATGGCCATAGACTATTTTACCAAGTGGATGGAAGCAAAGCCCTTAGCCAAGATCACAGGCAAGGAAGTTAAAAAAAAAAATTGGGAAAATATTGTGTGCAGGTTTGGGTTGCCGAGGGTAACCGTGACCGATAATAGGACGCAGTTGGTAAATGACCCCTTCAAGAGCTAGTGCAAGAAATGGAAGATTAAGCAGCTAAACATAGCAGTGGCATACCCACAAGCCAATGGCCTCGTAGAGAGGGCCAATAAGTCACTAATGCATGGCCTCAAGGCATGGTTAGGTCGGGAAAGAGTATGATGGGTAGATAAACATCCTAACATTTTATGAGCCCATCAAACCATACTGAAGACAAGCAACGGTGAAAGTCCATTCAGCCTTACTTATGAGAGTGAATTCGTGATCCCAGCCGAGATAGACATGCCAACCTATCGAACCATTCATTGGAATGAGGCACAAAACGAAGAGGAGATGCGGTTGATCTTGGATTTCATCCAAGAAAGGAGGGAGATAGTAGCAATCCGAGAATCCAAATACAAAAAGAAAGTGAACAAGTATTATAACAAACGGGTCCATCCCATGTCGTTCAAGATTGGAGATTTTGTGTACTGGAAGAATGAAGTTAGTCATGTAGAGAAGCAAGGTAAGTTGGTCCAAATTAGGAAGGACCATACCATATAATTGAAGCATATGAGAACGGTTCTTATTACTATGAATGACTAAGAGGTTCCTCGCATGTGGCATGCGATTAACCTCTGAAACTGTTTTATGTAAACCTCGTATAATTAATGAAATATGATCCTTCTTCATATTGGAGGGAAAGGCGATTTTTCGAAATCATTGTTCTTAGGCAAAAATATATGTGACTCATCCGGACGGCTAGATAACCCCAAAGAAATTTGTAGTCAATGTCTAAAAGAGTATCCGTCACTTTGCGACCCGAGTGTCCGTGTATGATATTGGAAATCATAACACAATCGAATGACTAGTGGATTAGCCAAGTTCTAGAGAGAGAAAGTGAGAGAGAACTTTCTAGTAAGAGAAAATGAACTTGTATTATGCGTAAATGAACTAACCCACCTCTTCCCTGCACTGGAATAGGCTTATATGAGTGATGAATAAAAACCGGCCATAAGGGGCCTAAAGGATAGTGGGCTTATACATTGGGTTTAATACCCGGCCCATTACCGAATGTTATACATTAACTACGAGTAACAATAAAAGGTAAAATACATGGGGTGACCGAGTCTTTTTCTAATATCTAACAATATCCCCCTAAGGGAGGTGACCCCAGAAAATACTAATTTAAGCTCTGCAATCTTGATCTTGTGTTCAGCTCGTAGCCTTTGATTCTTCATGCATTGATTTCTTTGTACATAATGTAGTGATCTTTGAACTTAGTTCCTTTAACTTGTGTGATCTTTGAGCTTTCTTTTGAGATCATCAACCATAATAAATCTCTTAATCATCCTTGTTGTAGTATTGCCTCCATGTAATGTTGTGACCTTCGGACCGGCATGCTCACACTATTTTGGATCATGATAGCATAAATCAGAGCATCAAGTTTGCGAAGCGTGTTGTAGTCTTTCATTATCATGGATGTCTTTGAAGGTTAGTAGTAGGAATGTAAAGTGTGATCACTGGGTTGTAAATTGACATGATCTCTTGTCACATACAGCTACCGGACGGGTCTTCTGCACAGTATAATGTTTAGTAATAAGACAAACGAAGTGTCTTTGATTTCACTTTCGTGAATAAGGTGCAAGAACCACGGTTCCCTTTAATCAGTATAATTAACCCCCAACTAAGCCTGTATGAATCAAGTTAGAATTCTGAAGAATCTTCATGACAGGGTTTCTCAGCTATTGCTAGCCTTTCTCAAACTGTTGAGTGACTCAAAGTAGACACAGTATGAAGTAAGTGAACCAGTGAATTAAAACCCACTGATTAATGAGAAATTGATTTAAAAGTCAGTCGCGTGTCACTCAGAAAAGAGTTTTTGTGACACATCAAAGGTTTTATAACATAAATCAAATTTCATCAGAAACACATTTGTTTTGAAAGATATACACAGTCAATGTGCTCGAAAATCAGTTGTTGAGCACATCGAAAGGTTTTCCAAAAAACTATCCGTCAATTCACTGCCTGAAACAAGTTTGATTCATAAAGAATCGCACCATCGTTGCTTTCCATTTGTCACAAGTTTGATCCATAATGCATCTCACATGTTACCTACCAAAGTTGTTTTTATGTTGCTCTAGAACGGAATTTCATCTTCATTGTGAGCACTATCTTATCAACAACGGATGTTCTGGTGAAATAAAACCATACCACTAGGATAATGTGTAGGACTCTTAAGGATCTTACTTGTTATCACAGTGTGTAATGAGCAAGCATATTTTGAATTAGTGTTCTAACGAGATTTATATATGATCTCATGGCTCTAGACTCAATTATGCATTTTTAGTTTTAGTAGTCGGGGGCTAGAGCAGACTGCCACCTTTTTAATATCATCTAACTCGAAGAGAGAGAGATGATAGAAATATATTAATCTCTGTGAGAAATGAAACAAGAATCCTTTGAGGGATCTTGAGTGGCTAGGGAGGGTTGTGCAGCGTATCACGGGGTCCATGATACTTGTCTTTAATGTCAGCAATCAACCATGTGATTTTGACAGCATATGTAGTGACCGACCCGGTTTCAGCCTAATGTTTAAGGAGGATGCTTTCTTTCACGCCATTAATCTTAACATTTGTTTTTCATTCTTCAACATCTTTAGTGCTTACCGAGACTTCATTACTAGTACTTTGTTGGGTTTGTTCCAGTACTAGCTCTATTTCAGTCCCGCACATCTTCCATATTCTCACATACTACCTTTTGTAATCATACTAAGGAGACCATCTACACTAACTAGAGGATTATCCCAGGGTAGATCCCTCGCTCTGGCGGGATCAGGGAACAAGAACGAGAACCTTACCATCCTTATAACTCTGATAAAAGTAAGTAGCAGTGTCGGATCTTTTTGGTACAATTCACCTTGCCATAAAACCAATTAAAAAACTCAATCAGGTACTTGTGATATAAATATCAAAGCTTTTAGTACCCTGAATGTTTTTTGCTTTTCAGCAATGCTCCCCCTCAACATGTGCATCGATATGCGAAATTGTTTAGCACATGGAGGCTGAGGTATACTTATGAGTCCATAAATCACATTTTTATCAGTTAACATATTTTAATCACTTTTTCTCCCTTTATCAAAAATTTCAAATCCTTTGACATTTTAGATATCAAATGATTCAAATATGTTAGAAAATTTGGGAGAAACAAGTGCCAATTATTCACAAGCCTATATAGGAACACATAAATGCTCCCCTCAAATTATGAGGGTGTGTGTTTGTGTCATGTATATAAAAATTTTGAAAGATTTTGAGTTTAATAAGAAACTCATAAAAAATTTATACGATGACACATAACACTTAGAGATACACTACATTATACTGTACAATATATAAGATACAATTTCTAAGATAATATTGACCTGAGTACCAGAATGATGAAGTCATTATGTTCTTTGGATGAGTCTGTAGTCAATATCTCTTACACGTCCACTCATAAAGCTTTCGAGATTCTCTTGAACTGTCTTTACAACAGGAGGTCGAACACATTTGAACATGAGCTTGTGTGGTTGGTGGTGTGGGTGTTGATGTTGTCTTATCAGTACCCATTGAGATAACAGTGTCAATGAGTGGAGTTCTTTGGACAGCTGGGTCCTCTTGATGAATGGGAACATCTACCATTGATTGAATCTCAAGTTTAGCAAATGACAGAGTTAAACTGGTTGTACATTTCCAGCTTGTTTCTCTACAACTTCTGCATCAGTTTTGTATTCTCAGCTTTATTTTCCTCATCATTGGAGCCATCATGAACTTCATTATCAGATTAAGAAAGTAAGCTCCTTGAGCTACCAGAATTGTCCTTTGGCTTATCGGGAACCTCTCAAATAATACCAGATCCTTCACTTGAACCTTTGGAAAGTTGTTGAATTTTGTGGTCAAGCAAGCTTCTTCTTCTTTTAGAAGCTTCCACAGCTTCCCCCCGAATCAGCAATCCTTTCTTAAGTAGATTCAAGGCTTTCTTGCAAGCCGCATTAAGAAGACTTGATGTGTAAAGCCTAAATATCCGAAGTACACAATTAATTCAAAACCGTAACACCAAAGTCAATTAAGTCCTGGATGTCTGAATTTCTCCTTATATGATAGTGATGATATAAAATGAAACACCGAAGACATCTAAGTCTCGGATGTCATAATTATATCCTCTAAATAGCCGAAATGATAACACCTAAGGCAACTAAGTCTCGAATGTACACATTTCTTCTTGCAAGATACTGACTATCTAAAGGAATCATCATACTTATCAAACCTATGTGTACCTCTTTTGTCCCAACAAATTCTACTCCTCTCCAAAAATAAGCTATTGATAAACTGATTGGGGAAATATTAATCGAATCAGAAACATATCTTCAACTTCAAGGCTTCTAAAACTACATAATTATAGATACCAAACAAACCTAAGGCCTTTAAAGCTTTGAGTGATGGTAATATTGATCGAATGTATTTTTAAGCCAAGCCACTAATTTTGAAATCTTATATTTAAGGCCCCCCCTAAAGTTATTAACTTATGAACACTGAAGCCCTTGGATGTTAAAATTAAATAAACTCCCCTCAGCATTATTATCCGAAAAGTTAAACATTTTCCATATAATTACCGTGACATGTTGAAGATAATTCGAAAACAATTTCTCTCCATAGAACAAAGACCCGTATTCTATTTAAAGATTTATTGTATTTGTTCGAGTGGTCAAAATTTCTTGAAATCTGTTTGTAGTGTCAAAAACTAATTCTGATTTGATTAGAACACTTTTCAAATGGTTAACCCGAACTTGATTTATAAAGTCAACTTTGGTTCTGCAATCAGTGAACATCTTTCCAGTAGGTATCCACCTAAGACCAGCAGTCTTAAAAATTCTACCCGTCGGTTTCCACCTAAGACAAGATCTAGGAGTGTTTGGTTTCTCATGCACAACGAAAGACTTATTGGGAGAAAACCTATATCCTTTAGAGATCCATCTTTTAGGTTTGATTACATTAGTTATCTTTTCTACAGTTTGATGGTGTTTCTAGTCTTAAGGGATTGAACCTTAATGCGAGAGTTTACCTCTTTCAAGAATTTTGTTAAACAGGCATCATGATTTGCATTAAAGACATATTTCTGACAAGTCGAACAAACAAAGTGTTTGGAGTCTAAAAAGGAACTAGAATTCCTAGAGTGATCTACTAGTGACACACCATTTGATATTCCATAACTACTCTTAGATACAGGCAAACACATAGATGTTTGATTGTTGCTCCTAGGTTTTTGTTTGCTACCATTAGTAGTGTTTTGTAAGCTAGTAGTATGCATCACACTAGGTTTAAGATTCATATTTTTGTCTTGTGTCTTTTTCTTAGCCTCCTTTAGATAGTAATTATAAGCCATGTCATTTGACCTATATGATTCTTTAGAACTATTCCTAGATGAGCCAGATGCAATCACATGATTAGGTTTTACAAACACAGATTCTCTAACTTTAGGCAAATAATGAGGAGTGACTGGTTTTGACAAAATGTTATTCACATCAACTTGGGAGGCAAACTGTGGTTTTGAAAATTTTGGTCGCTCAGATCTAAACGCAGTCAGTTGTCTAACAACGGATTGGTTTCTAAGTGGTTGTAAAACCGATTTCCCCAAGATTGATGGTTTTGCAAACTTAGCATTCATACTATTTCCTGTTAATTTTCTTAACTCGTTTTTAATGCTGCAATTGTAAACCCTTTTTCCTAAAGTTGAGCTTTGAATTCATCATTTTTGGCAATCAAAGAAGTTGTTTGTTCTATTGTTTTAGTTCTCATTACTTTGATAGAATCATACAAGTCTTTGTAATGCTTTTTTAAAGTCTTATTTTCCTTAAGTAATTTAGCCACTTTATGTTCCAATTCGATGTTAATTGTTTCAATTACATCAATGTCATGTTTAACCTTGGCTTCATTACTTTTCTCATGCACATTTTTAATTTGTTTCTTCAAGTTGTTGATCGTTGAGTTTTTGGCTTGTAGCTAAGCTTTCAATTCGTTTATCTTAAAAAATTTACAAAATTCAGGAGAATCCTGATTCTTACATGGTTTGTTACTTTGAAATCTTTCTTCCTTTTGTTGTATTGAAATTTCAAGTGAAATACAACGTTTTACAAGTTGTAAAAATCTGTTTGAAAGTTTATTATAAACTTCATTTTCAACCATATATTTCGTTTTAATATTGTTCAGCATCCTGGTCAATCTCTCATCCCCTATGACTCATATTTGTTGAATCAGGAGTGGTATTGCTATCAATCTTTTTCAATAGATATGTGTCATAAATGGGTTCAGATTGCTTAGTATGTTGTTGTTCATTAGCAAGGACATTATGTTGAGCATTCAATTATACCTCAATAAATGGAACTTGGTCATTTGCTGGTCTGATATCTGCATCCACAGCATGTGTGATATAATTCCCTGAATTGCTGCTTGTATCCTGCTTTCCAGATTCTATCCCACTGCTTTCATTTATTGATTTGTTGAATGCATGCTCTAAATTACTGTTTTCTGACTCTATCGCACTGCATTCGGTAACCACTAAACTAGCATCTAATGCTTTACTCGAATCAACCTTTCCCTCTTTTGACTGCATCTATCTTTCATTCATCCTGATGTCATACTGTCGTTTATGACGTGTTCTTTCAGCAACAGACTTCTTAACATTACCCATGTGTAGGAGTAGTGTTTCTCTAAACTGTTTAACTTCGATTCCAGTGTATCCAGCAAAATACTTTTCTGTCATTTGACTGTCATAATCCCAAGTGAATTGCGAATCGATGAACATCTGAAATTGTTTGTGGATCACCCAAAAGGCAGCCATGGATCTATCTTCTGGAAATTCTTCTTTGTCAAGTTGCTTTTCTAGTAGATCTAAGTTTAGTAACATTGTGCTTGTGAAAGTCTGAACATCTTGATCAAAGAGTGAAGCAAATTCCCGTTCGTATCCTCCCTTGGATCCAGGTCTTTTTAAGTCGTTGATTGAAAGAACCTTGAGATGTGAATGAAGTAGTAGAAAAGATTCCATGCAACTTTCTTTTGCTTTGTCATGCATTTGTTGCAACTGATGCAACTCTCTCTCTTATGAATTAGAATTCAAAGATTCCATTGAAATTCAATGTGTGAAATGAAATTAAGGATCTTAAGTAGATAAAGTGATGTTGTGGTTTTGTTTTTTTTTGAAATTAATGTTAACGTTAACGTACTTGAGCTTAATTAACGATTAAAAAAACTTAAAATAATGACTAACGGTGTAATTAATGAAAACTAAAGGTAAAATAAAAATATTTGAAAAATGAAAGTCTAAAAGTAAAAATTATTGAAAACTAGAGGTTAAAAATTAACTTTTGACAAAACTTAGGACTAAAGTTGAAATAATTGAAAAGAAATTAATAAAAAAGAAAGTGGTAGAAAAATTAAAGGTTGAAATTGAAAATATGTAAAAATTTAGGACTAGTAGTGAAGAATATAACAACTAAAGGCTAAAAATAAAATCTATTCAAAACTAAAGGTTTAATATTAAAACTATTTAAATTCTAAAGGTTAAAAGTGTAAATTTTAAATTTTAAACAATGTTAAAATATTTAAGAGGGTGCTTATATTAGAAACCCTCCATTTCTTGGTACTGGCGATAGGACACCAACCTCACCTCCAATATCCAACAATATACTCATCACAAATGTTAAATCTCTACCTGGAAGACTGTCGCATTCTTTAATAAAATATCCACTTATGAACCAAAAAGAAAAAAAAAAAAAAAGCGAGGGGTATGTTTGATCATTTAACCTCACAACACCCACCACCTCCAATCAACTCACCTCATCTTTTTTCAGATCTATCTATCCTCTCTCTCCTCTCCTCTCTCACCTAACACCATATAAAAACACATACTCTAAAACACATGGAGAGTTTTTTCGAAATTCAGAGCTTTTATTGACTCATCCTCTAATCTACTGCAGAACATAACACTTTATACTCTATTTTTCAGTCATAACATCAGTAAAGTTATCCAAAAATGTTATTCCTCTAAATTTTTTTAAGCTTATTTGATGTTGAAAAACTTATAATTGTAGCTTATATCTTTTAACTTAGTTTACAAATTATGTGAAAATTTTTCTTTCACTAGTCTTATCTTAATCTAGATAAAGCTACACACATAACTAAGAAATTGATTTAGCGAACGTGAATAACTTATGAATTATATCTCTCTAATTCTTTGACAAGTCATCAATATTATGTTGAATTATAACGCTAACTTATTAGCTTTTAATATTTATCTTGCAACAGTCTTAATTACTAAATATGTTTTATGGCTTAAATCTACGCTGAACAAATATATATGAGCCCTTTAGTGAAAAATCATATATGATAAGTCTTCGTCTCTACTCTAAAAAAACTGATTAATGAAACAATATATGGACATTATGCATATAGGATATAATCTATGTTTTTAAAGCAATTTATAACTAAATCATATAAGAAAATGTGCTTAAAAAATTAAATACAAGCATTTTGTTGAACTCCTTGAGTGGAGATACTAAAAAGTTAGTTTTGTGTAATAATATTCATATATGATAATCCCCTGCTTGAAATATTCAACACATCACTACATTTATAATCCACTATAATATATCATAATAGCAAAATGTTTTTATTGGCTGAAACAAAACTCCAAGTAACTCTTTCTTCTGGTGAGGTATTAAAAGTTAGTTGTAGGTGCTAATATCATAATAATATTCTGCTTGAAAAGTAACTTCTTTAACATTTATAATATATCATAATATGAAAATTGGGTTATGAAAGTTAAATCAAATCTTTTTATTTGTGTAGAGAATGCATTTCAAGACATCTTAATCACCGCAAGCATCCAAAGGGCACAAGAAGCACAATGTAAAAGCTCGTGAATTTTCATTTCATTGGTCCAAAATGTATCTTCTGTTTTCTCCTTGAATCTCCGTATGGGAAGTATTCTATAAAACACCTACAAACTATTATTGTAAACCCTAGAAACTGGTACAATAGTCATGAAAATACTGGATTAAATTTCTTGGTTCTATGTGTCCCTCATTTTATATGTTGAAATGAAAATGGTAAACAAAGGTTGGATGTGATTTTTAATAATATGTCTGTTTTGTTAAAGTTTTATTGCACCTTCATAAGTCACTTTCAATAAAAAAGCATTAAACAAAAGGAACACATGTTATCATTGTTTAAACATCAAGTTATGATAGTTGGCTAAATCATGGTGATCAATGTTAAATCAAATATGAATTTTACGAAAGGAAAATCAATATTTGATACTTTGTTACCCAAATGTAAAATACAAATATCACCTATGATAATTCAAATATAAAAAGAATCTGAAATGTAAAAATCATATATGATTCCTAGAATATTACATAAGATATATACATCAGAATCGCATTGCAAGTAAGATCAAAAACAAAATTTAATTGAAAATTTTAATAAATCAATTTACAATTACTTGCATTATACTACTAAAAATAAAACGCTTCTATCCTATGAAAAAACCCATATACACGACAACATCAAGAAATAAACTATGTAACTCAACATTGATATGACTTAAATAACAACTATATTTACATATATCATCTAATAATGTAGCTTATTTCTAGCAACAATTAATTCAGATCATTTGTTCAAATAAACTGAATTAGCTCATAAATTTAAATGATAATAAATTAATAAGCTTATTCACATCAGATAAGCTAAAATAAGAACAGATTTGATGAATCTAACCTAATGTTAATCAATTGAAGAAGGAGATAATGGATCGCAGATCGATCGATTTTTTTTTGATCGATCGATTCTTTGTGGATCAGTGTAGAGAGAGAAAAAAAAGAGAAAAAAAGGTGAGTCTCTTACTTTTTTTTTTTGATCGATCGATTCTTTGTGGATCAGTGTAGAGAGAGAAAAAAAAGAGAAAAAAAGGTGGTGCCGAAGAAAACACACATTATGTGTGTGTGTATTATGAGGTGTTTATGAAAAAATAAATATATATATTGTACAAAAATACCCCTTTAGTGTAAATAGGCAATTTAATCTCAACCATTGGATGGGATGAAGATGGAGGGTGAGGATGAGTCCACCGGTATCCAAGAAAACTTTGGTATCCAAATGAACCTAAATCAATATTTAATCATGCACTAGTACGAGTATATTACTATTCTTCTTCTTCATTTGAAATTTGGAAAATGGAACGGTTGAATTTCTCTTCTCGCGGACTCAATTGTTAATGATCGATGAAAATAAAATATACCACGATGATCGTTGAAGGACCGCGATCGTAATGGTATTAGTTAGTAGATCCACGAAAAACCGACACTTAAAACCGAAAAACCCAAAACAACTCAAAACGAACACTTTTTCTGAATCAAACCATTGTCTCATTAAACTTTATTAAACCGCTGCCGAAGATCAACACCAAACCACTGTGGACATTCAAATCGGGCAGAGATTCATTTAGTTAGACAATGAAAAAGAGTAAACTGCTACACCGGTGACAAACCTCTACTTGCAAACCGCTGGCTAGGTTTTTACCAAATCGCTACCAAAGTACATTAAGCAAACTGCTACTTGTAGTCGTTAGGGGACCACATATCAAACCGCTACTAGTACTAGTATTTTGTTTTTGTACCAAACAAGCAAACTGTCCTTTTCGTCTTAGCTTAAAGCTAGAATCCGACTAAGAAACAAAGAACTAGTACAAGCATATGTCAAACCGTTGTCAAGAACTTCAAGTTAAAACCGAACCAAATATGCTTAGGACGAATCTAAATAAGCTATGGATAAGCACTTTTACACCATAAAGCTACTTATGAAGATTGTGACAAACAACTGCAAGCTCTTAAGGTTTAAAAGATAAAAACCTAACAGCTATAAAATAAAGTCACGACCTAAATAAGCTCCAAAAAGCTCTAACTAAGCTGTTTCAAGCTCTAAATATGCCACGAAACACTAACAATAAGCAACAAAGGTTTTGTTTGATACAAAAAAGATTGAGACTTTTGTGTTTGAAAAAGAAGCTAAAACCGTGCATAGAAAGCTTTGTTTAACCAAACTCACAAAGCTAAACAATATGTCAAGTATACATTTTCTTAAATGATAGATGAAATGATATAAGCCCAAGAATTAGCCCTACAAACGTGAGTTACTGTTTTCAACAAGAATAAGGTACGAACAAATATGTAAATTAGTTGCCTTAAATTTGTAAAGACCAATGAATAAGCTAGTTTAGACTAAGAAAGTATTCAGCCTTTTATGAATAAGATTGTGACAAAACTATAAAAACTATAAAAAAATACCCAATTGAAGAATACGAGAACAATAGTCAAATAATCTATAAAAACAATGTAAACGCACGCTGCCAAATAAGTTTGTGAACAAACTAAAAGGAAAACCAGTGAATAAACCCACTAAAACAGTAGCCCAATAATCTAAACCATTAAGACCAAGAAAGTAGAGAGCTTTGAATGAGAATGAGCACAACAATGAATTAATCGGTGGCCTCAAAGAGTAAAATAAGTTGAACCCAATAAGCTACAAGTAGCTTCAAACCACAAAAATCACTCAACTCACCCCATGGCTCTTGATACCAATTGTAGGATATTAGTTTTGACACAAATATGAACTAGAGAGAGAAAGTTAGAGAGAGAGAGAGATGAAAGGGAGAAACATATGAAAAAGACATTATTATGTGTGTGTAAAATGATTCAACCAACGCACTCTCCATGTGTGGAGAGGGCTTTTATACAAAGGATAAACCGGGCTTTCCATAGGCTTGCCCCGGGCTTTCTATGCTTTAGCCCGGTTAGCTTACTAAATAATACTTTGTGGACTATGAGCTAGAAACATAAAATACGTGGAGTGACCGATCCTTTTTTGGAGTCCTAACAATTATACAAGTATGGTTTAATTTATAAAAGTATATATAAATTAAAGGTTTAAAAGATTACTTATTAATTTTATGGATAAATAAATGTGAGCACTTGATGTTCTTGGACAAATGATGGACTAAAGGACTTAAAATACACGAGACTTATAGTATAAAGTGTGGTAGAGGACTTGTAACAAACTAACTAAGCTAAAAACTTATAAAAACAAGTTTTAAACACATTTTTAACTAAAATATTAAAACTTACCGTTTTAATCACAAAAATAAAGTATTTATTTTACATTTCTAAAAACTACTACAAGTTACAATGATCGTAGGCATATAGAGAACTCGAAAATCCGGGCTATAACGAAGAAGATACTCCATTTGCAAGTTTATGATAATAAATACTTTTATAAAAATAATTAAAAAAAACAAATTACTATTCATTGCAGAAACTTTTTGGAAAATATCTTAGTTAGATAGAACTTTTAACTACGAAGACGTGCTCGAAAGAATCACTAAAATCGGAGTTAAAACGAATAAGATATGACTTTTACGAGGATACGACGATTAATTTTATAAAAATAGTTTTATAAAATATACATGAACAGTAAAAGTATTGTTCATCAGAGGACTCAAAAGTTATAAATTTAGTATTTTGATAAATCTTCTTAATACAAAAGCGTGGACATAAAGAACGTACAAAACGGACTTAAAACGAGAAAAATACGTACTATTTTATACTTGTGCACTATTTCCTGACGTGAATAGTGTTGGTTCGTTTTTAATAAAAAAATTTGTGAAACATTTTAGAATGACTTAAATAATATTTATACATGTTTTGAACTTTATAAATATTATTTTACAAAGGCGATTGAACTATTTATATGATTACGAGTACAAATACATGGTTATTATTTATCAAATGCGATTTAAATATTATTTCACAAATACAATTAGATGGTGATGTAGCTATATAGAATTATATACGGTATTAGTTATTCAAAGTTCTTAGTACTCATATGACCTATAATTAGTTAGGTTACATTCGGACATTTACGTGACCCATTTTCATTCTGTGATTTACATGGTTGATTCATTCACTCAAGGTGAGTTTATAGCCCCTCTTTTACTTGTTTTACATTAGCTTTACAAATCTCTGGGGAGAATACATGCTCGTTACAACTTGTTTACATATATTTTTTACAATCTCTTTTACACGCTTGATTGCATACTTGAGCTCGTGACTCATTTATATACTCGGATACATGAACGTTTATAAACTCATTTACATGATTAATTACAAACTCATTTTCATATCTCACGGTGCGATACAATATTTGTTTTTACTTATGGACGCAACAACTTTACTTTTACTCGAATGATTACGGATTAGCTTAGGTTGCATGAACTGTTAATTTACTCGGTGGGTAAGACGCTGAGTTGTTATAAAATAGATCTATTCGGGTTTGACATATCCCCGTTAGGGTGATTAGCTAATCACTGGACAATCAAACGTGATCCATGTAGTGCATGGAATGGATTGGTGTCTACAGGGCCTAAAACTACTACGCATGAACTCTTACTGTGCCTTGTATTCAACTGGGCTTTACTATAACAGTTCTAAGTGACAGTTTCATGAATTAAGGGTGCTATCGTATATCTCTCCTCATGTTGCATACTAGGCGATATACACTTGAAATATTTTGTGATATTATGCTCATTATAATTATCATACTCTTTGAAACATTGCGGTCCAACATTCATACATCCAATTTTGGTAACTATTATAACGATTGAAATGGTCATATACTCTTTACAAATCTTTGATCCAACATTTACATTTACTAAAAATCTATGAAATCTACCAACTTTTATTTTGCACTTGTATAGCAAGTTTTCTTAGGTGAATTAGATGCTTGACGTACATGATATGAATTGGTGTTAGACTATACAAGATTACATACATGGGTTTCTACAAATCAAATCTCGTTGTGTTATTATATGCTTTTCATTATGATGCAAACTTTGGGACAAATGTTATATCAAGTTCAATTTTAAGAAAATCAATGAGATTACTTTGAAAAGTAATCTTTTAGAAGGGTCGTTCTCTCGTATCTTGTTCTATTGTATTAGGAAATGTAAACACTCTCGGACATAATTCCGCTGCGACCTTTTTTGGGGTGTTACAGATTGGTATCTAGAGCCAAGGTTATAGGGAACCAGGTCAAATGTTTTGCTTGGTCTATACACCATGTTCCAAACATTGCATCATATAAAATTTCTTTTCACGAGACATACATACACTAATTGTTTGCATTTAGTCATCAATTATAGATGCTTAATGATAAAATATACTTGTTTATATTGCATTACATATATTACTACTTCTTGATATAATATATTAATACACTTATCTTCTCCTAAGTATATTTTACACTTGTTTATATAGGAGTTATCTATATAAATACTAGAATATTTTTCAAGACATTACGAATAACATGATGGTTCAAAAACTCTTACATAACTCTAACATATTATCTCACAAATTTCACCCTTGGAGCACGAATTTTAGAACTAGACTAATCTTATTACTCTTCTGATTTTAAAGAAAATGCCTCCAAGGAAAGCACGCAGAACCAGATTCACCCCAACCACAACAACCACCACCACCACCCCTATGACTGATGATCAACTTAAGGCACTAATTGCCCAAGGAGTTGCCGATGTATTGGCAAAACGTGAGGCAACCAGAAGCAGAAATGGCGAAGACAGCCATGATTCAGGTCCGGGTGTTAGAAGGACAGAACGAGTTGCTCGTGAGTGCACTTACCCAGACTTCATGAAATGCCAACCCCTAAATTTCAAAGGTACTGAAGGAGTTGTCGAGTTGACTCAGTGGTTTGAAAGATATCAAACTATGTTCCGTATAAGCAACTGCACTGTGGAAAACCAAATCAAGTTTGCCACTTGTACTCTTCTTGGAAGTGCTCTAACATGGTGGAACTCCCACGTTAGGACTGTTGGTCACAATGTTGCATATGCAATGACTTGGACAAACCTGAAAAATATGATGACCGAAAAGTATTGCCCAAGGGGCGAGATTAAGAAACTTGAGGTTGGGCCGAAGGGAACTAAGTATACTCTTACACCACCTTACTATATAAAGCCAAAAAATGTTATAACTGACACGTTAAGCCGAAGGGAACGAATAAGCCTACTAGAAGCCGAGCCTTGGTCGCAACAATAAATATTAAACCAATGTCACTAATCTTGAACGCTCAAGATAAAGAAATTTAGAAAGGGAATGCAAACGAGTTACTAAGCATGGTAACGAAATATTTGAAAAAAATAAATAAAAATAACAAACAGATTTGTTGCCACAACACTTGTTTATTATCTTAAAAATAAGATTACATAAGGACATAAAGGAAATATAAGTTTTATTACAACCCTCCCCTAGCAATAATATCTATTTCTTCCAAAGTAGATGCATGCCAATAGCGAGGACAATGATCGGCACAAGAATCGCTAGAATAAAGGCCAGATACTAAAAATCTTCTTCGTATAGGACGTAGGCAAGATTAATGCCGAGTGTTATCGCGCTCTCCATCGCCAAGAGTGTAATGATATGCAACATTTTTTTGAGGATTGGATAAGAGAAAATTTAAGTGAAAGATTTAGTGTTGTGTGGAGAAATAGAGGATAAAAATTTGGTATTTAAAAAGGTGGGGGTGATCGTTGGTCACTGTTCAGTAACCGTTAGAGTCACTGTTCATGACTGTTGGGGTCACTGTTCACTTATAAAAAAATATTTACCCACACCTCTTCATTAACACCATTCCGGAAGGAAACTCAAACTGAATTTCAGGATGAAATTCTTTTAACAGGAGGAGATTATAACACCCTGTGTTTTCAAGTTATTTTTCGACGTCATTTATTTCACTATTTATTTTTAGTCTCGTATGCGTTTGCTTTTAATTTATTATCGTTAAGTTAAATCGCGTAAACTAAAAATCAACAATAAACGTAAACGGGCACCAAACACATTAAAATTTACCTCAAGAAAGCAATATATTATTTTTACGAGAGTAATAATCAACTTTTAATATTTTATTTTTATTGGTTACGTAAAGCGTTTACGTTTCGTAATTAAATACATTTAGGCATATCCGAAAGCACCAATACCTATTTATACTCAACCAAATACCAACAATTATACTCAATACTCAAAAATTACAAAAATCTCTTATATACATACACATGTGGCCAGATATATATAGAGATAAAACAAAAGGAAGATATTTTTGAACTTGCTTTCTAATATACCATGTGCTTATATAACCAAGCAAGCAAACTCCTACCAAATACTTACACACTCTATACATTCTTACACATTTTCTATACCTTTCTTACACAATGGTCATTCAAGCCTAAGAATGGTTAAGTTAAAGTAACCTTAGCTAGTTAAATCTTGCCATAAAATGCACCATATTTGCAAGTAAACTCCACTTATCATTTCACTAGCCAAAAATCAAATAAATCCTCTCCATAAACACCCCTAGCTCACGACTCACTTCACACACCCATATACATTTTTTATTTTTTTATTTTACAAGTAATCCAAGTGTTCAAGGTTTATTATTAGACATATCTAATGTGTATTGGAAGCTTGGTTTAGTGTTTAAAAAGATTACTCAAGAAAAGTGCAAGATTAGGGTTTTCTTGAAAATTAGGGTTTTCTTGATTTGGAAGCTTGGGTTTTGATTCTAAACTAGGGTTTAGATCTTGTTTCTCTTCATCATACTTCATCTTAAGGTTATATAAAAACCCTACTCTCTTTATGTAACACCCCCATTTTTACAATATAGCAGCGGAAGATAATCTGGGGTATTACTTCATGGATATAACAATCATAATCATAGAAAACAACTTTAAAAGAGACGTTGTTGGAAAAATTTAGTTATCATTCATTATAATCAGAGTTTTTACAAAATGCAGGTCCCAAAATCTAAAACATCAAGTTTGAATGATAACAGTTCAACCATCTTTGAGTCTATGTCACTCCGTGCCGTAACTTGCTCAATTACCTGAGATAAACATGCTAAAAAGTCAACACAAAGGTTGAGTGAAATTCATAGGTTTGATAAACAGTTTGAATACAAGTCATAGTGTAATAATTATTTAAACACAATTATTATGTAAAATGATATTGTTATTATACAACCCTTTATTAGTAATAATTGCAACGAATAAATTATCAAAGAACAATTTATTATCCCGTTATTGCCTTATTTTTGGTCTATTTGGTCTTTATTGTCTGGTATAAGTATATTCAGGTCTAAGCCATGGCACACAAACTGACTAGTGTATATATATACCCAAAATGATTTGATATATATATAAAAAGATAATGGCACTCTCGTGTAGGTAATTGCCACATACCTAAGAAATTACAATATAGAATGTTTTGTTACCTAACCGGCTCACACAACAGATTTGTCACCCCGATAGATCATCCACCAATAATTCGCGTTCACAACCGTAAGTGATTAATGTCCATGATAAATGAGGGACTTTTGGAATAATGTAACTTAGACAGTACTGTAATAGTGTTCAAGATAGCCATATAACTGTAAAAACACATGTATTCAGGTTTAAGCATGTATAAGTCTTTGAAAAAGTAATTCACATTTGTTATAAAGATAAACGAGTAATGTAAAAGAGTTTGTATCCCCCCCCGCAAACATGTATCCCCCTTGCGGGTTTATAAAACTATGAAAAATAATAAAGCGAGGTTATGAACTTCCACCTGATAGTAGATGTAGTAATTATTCTGAAAATGAAAGCTACGATCCTCATCACAATCTTAACCAGGAAGGTTTTGAAAATAGCAAAATGATATAGACAACCACGATAACCAACCTGAGTAAATATGTTGAGTCTTTAGGAAGATTGTACTCTAGCGAACTTTAGTTTTAAGAGTTAGGAGTTTGATTGAAGAGTTTGGAATTATTTGTACACCGTATCTGGCCATCATAATTCATAAGTCATTCAATAAACGTTGAGCAGCTAGGGCACTTTAAATCATAAACCCAACAACTCAGTCATAACGTAAAACCAAATTGAAACTCCTGAATAGGAAGCTCCCCTAGTATTAATGATATGATAAAATCGGTTTTAAGCGTTTTTATACAATATCTGGAAATGTTAACATCGTCAAGCGTTAATTAAAGTATGTCTGGTGATGTTTGAATGTGTTTTTATACTTTTTCAAAATGTTACATTTTAGACCCTGGGGTTTTGGAAAATTGCAAGTAGATCCCTTGGGGTTTGCACATTTATAACCACTTTGTTCTTCAACTTTGAAAGATATACCCAAGTAAACACCTTGGACTTTGAAAAGTGATAAAATATACCCTTATTCGTTGTATAACTTTGATAAAATGACACTTTTAGTCCTTTTTAAGTTATAATTTATTCCTAAAATTCAAACGATATATAACCCCTTGCATGATTATAATTTCAAAACATGTCCAAATTGCCATCAAGCCAATTTTTAAACATTTCTATAGGACATTTATAAGTTATAAATAAACTAAAAATATGAAGTTTTTAAGGCCAACAACCAACAAGTTTAGAATAACTAGTCGTTACGCTAGGAAGCAAAATGGGTCAAATTAAGGGTTTCAAAACGTAAAACACAAAATACACGTGGTATTTAAGTTATCAAATTCCTTCATTAAATCAATAAGTGTTATTTAACATTAGTTAAGCTGCTAGGAGGTAGATTATAACAAAAATTTAATCATTAATGACAATTTATTTTTTTAAGAAAAAAACAAAACGCGAAATTAGGGTTTAGGGTGTACGGTTTTGGATCAAACGAAAAAATGAGCATAATGGGTTAAGAAACTTTAACAAAGTTATTGTTTTAAGATCAATATGAAACATTATAAGGGTGTAGTACAGGTATGAAGTTGATAGAAACCTGATTTGAGCTTCAATGATCATAAAATAATAAGGTGTAGTAGCAGGTATGAAGATAGAAGAACCTGGTTGAGCTTCAAGAACAAAAATGGGTGGAGAATGGTCGTTTCGTGTAGTATATCTACTCGTTAGTACGAGCACTTGTATACATCACTCCAAGGGCTTCAACGATGGTTCAGGACGTTGCTTCTGTGAACTTCTTTAATTATCCTATGAATGCATAAGGGGAGCCATAAGGATTATGCTGCCTATTAAGGGTTATAGAATGCGTAGTGAGAGAGTGTGTTTCTTCTTCAACTTCTTTAATGATCCTAGGATCATAAGGGAGCAAAGGATTGCTGCCTATAAGGGTTATAGAGGAGGAGGTGTGGTGCGAGTTTGAATGAGTGCCCAAGACCCCTATTTATAGCATTTCCAACCCTTAGAGGCCAAGAAATCTTAGTGATCAGGTTAGGACACATGGGAGATGATGTGGAGAGTCTAGGGGCTGTGTTGGAGAGGCTATGGTGCAAGGTGGAGGTTGATGGAGGTGGTTTTGGTTCTTGTGGTGTCCGCGGCTGATTGGAGCAAAAAGAAGGTCATGTGCCTTTAATTTCGACCAAGAGAAGGTTCAAGCAGGTGGGTGAGCTGCTACAAGGTGTCTAGAAGGAGTTTATGCAAGTGCCTTGCACATGGTTAGGGCTAAAATGGGTTAAAGAAGCCAAAAATGGGGTGCGGGTCTGTTTTGGGTTCGACTAGTGATTCACAAGTTTTCAAGCTTTTATTTCGTGTGTAATTGATTAAGGATGGTTAATATATGTTCCTAAGATCTGATATAAGAAGGATTAACAAAGATTAGCAATTGGTTTGGGTTAAAAAGGTTTAGAATTGAAGAAATGAGGTCACAGGTTTAACTAGGGCTCGTTTAGGGTTTTCTTGACTTTCTTGGTTTATATTTTGCATACTCTTGAATAGGAATGATGGAATACAGATCCTAGAGCTTACATAAATTATTATCAATGATGTTTGATCGTTGTTTTTAGTTAAAATGGGTTGAAATTGAAAGAATAAGCCGTAGCTTGGAATTAGGGTTCATATAAGGCTTTTAGGGTTTTTTAGCTTTAAAATTCTCGTACATTGTTAAAGCAAGGATGGTTAATGATGTATAAAGGTTTGTAAAGTCATTTTATGGGTTTACAATGACTCTTGGTTGCTTACTTGAGAATGAGATGGTCAGAAAATGAGTAAACGGGTCAAAGTTACATTTAGTGCACAATTAGGGTTTCTTGGATTCGTTTCTTGTATAATTGAAGTAGAATGATGAAATGATGATGGAATGATGTTTGAAAATAACTGATAATGTTGTAAATTAAGTTATTACAACTTATTTGAGAGTTGGTTTAGGTTTATTATGGATAAAAACGAGGAAACGGGTCATGGTTTAGTATTTTGCTTGGGTTAGGGTTTTAGACTTTTGAATTAGGGTTTTGAGTGTAAATATGAGTGTGAAGGCTTATTAATAGAATAATTAGGGTTTATACATTGTAGAATGAGTATAGTAGCTTGTACATAAGTGGCGGTGAAGAAATTGGAATGAAAACGGAGGTCAAACGGCTATTTTAGAGATCATGCTTAATGACTTGTATATTGAGCTTTTAAGGACTTGTACCTTTCTTTGGATAGAATGTATATTCATATGAGATGTTATGATACTTGTACATATGCTTTAGTAGCTTGTA
>BQNB010057932.1:0-37997 GCA_026074375.1 Tanacetum coccineum
GGCAGTTTTTGTCTGTTTTTGGTCATTTAAGCTCGTTTTTAGAGGTAAAAGATATGTGTAATTAAGCACTTATCAAACGACGTCATTCACAACCCGGCCTCGCAACTCATCAAACAAGAACTGTCTTGAAACCAAGTTATAAGTTGTTACAAAGCTCAACGTTTTTGAAGAATTGGCTCGACTTCGAGTGTATTCATAAAATAAATTTAACCAAAACCACACAAACACATTTAAGGGCGTACTAAGGTCTACCAAGAACCTTACGTACCCATCTTTAACTAATACTTTCAACGATATCTTGCTTGCGACAAATGTAGATACTCATCTCATAAGATAGAAATTCTCAACCGAACTATAGGCCCAATCCATCCAAGGATCTCAAATGGTTAATTCTCAACCGAACTATAGGCCCAATCCATCCAAGGATCTTAAATGGTTCTACCTAACTCGGTTCTAACTTGTCTTTCTTTCCAAACACACTACACCTCTCCAAAGTGAGACCTTCAACCACTCATAACCTACCAGCATTAATTCAAAAGTTTTCCAAACTAACTCTTTCAACAATTTGGCTGCCACCAGCCTTTCCTGTATTATCAATATCTCGTTGGTTGTTTCTTGTACCAAATTTGATCCACTCAACTCATTCTCTCTAGTTACGGCCCATAAAATGGTAACCTACATTCCTTTCCATGCATTATTTCAAATGAAGCATATCCATACTCGAATGATAATCCCTACCTTAGAAAAAAAACTTATTTTACGAAAGTGAGTATTCTAATTACCTCATAGCTAGGAATGGGGTGACTTAGTCAATCCATTGACTATACCCAATTCACATCGTATCCATTACTTACACTTGGTAACTTGACAACTATATCCTTAGTTATCCTTTCCCACTTCTACTCGGGTAACTCAGGTTGTAGCAACAATCCTGAAGACCCTTGATACTCAACCATCAATTAGTTAACCTTGAAACCACACAACATCGTATCCGCTCCAGGATGGATAGAATACTTTGTCGTATACGCCTCTTCAATAGCCAAGGTCCTTACATCTCTCCGAATGGAGGTCCAAACCTTGTCTAACCAATATAAACAACTCTCCATCTTTTCACACTCGTTGGTCCAAGCCACGCAACATATTATGTTGACGCGTTCTTTGCTTTGGACCTCTTATCTTATACCACCAACATCCTTTTCTCAAACCTAGATCGGATTGTCGTAAATCTAGCTCGAACTCATTCTTGGTTTTCACTCCTTCTTCTTATTCCACGGTAACATCTACATTTTGCGTTTCCCAGATGGTACTTGGCCTCGAAATTAAACTCACTAAATAACATCCATCCATCATCTTTGCCTCATGTTCAATCCTTCTAATTAAAAGTGTGTTGGAAACGTTTATGATCCGCATAGATCACTCTCCACGTCTCGTTCACTTAATGCCTCTAGCATTATAAGGCAAAACCTACCACGTTAGCCATGCAATCCTTTATAAGAACCTTCAGTTGTCGCGACATACAAACAATCACCTTCTCCCTTTTCCAAGCCTGCTTCCAAATCCTTGCTTCGCGCGTCATAATATACTATGAAATCATCTGCTCCTTCCGGCAATGCCAAAATCAGCTCATTACCCATTTGATTCCTTCCACATTAAGATAGCTTCCTCTTTGCTCCACTTCTACGTTGTTGGAAAACTTCACGTACATCTTCTCTTCCTTCAGTGACTCCAATTCAAGGACTAAACAGAAACCATTACAATTAACGATGATTAATAGTATATACCCCTTTGTTATTGTTTAACGATGATTAATTCCAGTATAGCGGTTAACTATAATCAATTTATAGTCTAGCTAACAAGTAACAACCAATTCAAGGACTAAACAGAAACCATTACAATTAACGATGATTAAGTCGATTTAGGTCTAACTAACAGCCAAAAGTTAAACGATCATAACCATAACGTCATATAAGCATCAAACGATTCAATAATCAAGGTGATCAAGTCAAAATAGATCTAATTAACAGTCACAAATCGAAAGAATCGTATAATTATACAAGCATAAAACGGATTAATGGATAATACCTTGAATTAATTTGAAGAAACGAATTGAGAAAATTAGGGTTTTTGGATTTTGAATAATTTCATTCACTTCGCTACCATCAATCGCACCACTCAGAAGATATGACCTACCATCAACTCTAGAACCACGCCATGAAGAAACACCAAACTTCACATGCACCAATTGGTATGGACCCAAAAATCACACAATCCCAAAAGAAAAAAAAATTAATTCAAATGTCAAATTGACTTACGAATGACTCAGACTAACAAACGCCATCAACGATGCTAGAAACTCCAATGAATACTACCACGTACCTATGACCCATTAATTAAAAGATTAAGGAACTTTGTACCAAAATATTGATTTTTACCAAGGAAACTTTCCTCATAACTGATATACCAATCTATTAAAACATGAATTTTACCTTAGTTATAATTGTCAAATTTTAAGTGTAAAAATAAATTTAAATAAAATTTTCATAAACTTATTTTAATTATCATTTTATAAAAGGAATCAAAAGATGGTTAAAACAAATGTGTTGCATTTTATTTTTATTATTTATTTTCGAAAGAAGTTTTTAATACCTAAACGATATGATATCGACTATAATTAATTTGAAAATGAATTTATGACTCACAACAAAAGACATTACGATAGCAAAATTAGACTCCCAAAATACTTTAAGGATTCCAATACTCAAAATATTAATTTACTTGAAAACGAACATAATAAGGGAGGTTCATGAAGGGGCATGCAAAATGCATACCGGAGCACGATCGGTGGTTGCGAAGATAATGAGACAGGGATACTATTGGTTGTCCATGCACCTAGACACCAAAGAGGTGGTGGATAAATTTGATTCATGTCAGAAACATAGGCCGGTACCTAATTTACCGAAGACCAAGTTAACATCTATTATGTCCTCATGGCCGTTCTACCAGTGGGGCCTCGACATTTTAGAGCTTCTCCCAAAGGGTCCAAAAAGGCTCAAGTTCATCATCGTTGCCATATATTATTTCACTAAGTGGATGGAAGCAAAGCCTTTAGCCAAGATCACATGTAAAGAGGTCAAGAAATTTGTTTGGGAAAACATTGTGTGCAAGTTTAGGCTATAAAGGGTAATCGTGACTGACAGTGGGACGCAATTAGTAAGTGACCCCTTCAAGAGCTGATGCGAGAAATGGAAAATAAAGAAGATGAACATAGCAGTGGCGCACCCGCAAGCTAACAGCCTCATAGAGAGAGCCAATAAGTCATTGATGCACGGTCTCAAGGCGCGATTAAGCCGGGAAAGATTAGGATGGGTAGACAAACTTCCTAACATTTTATGGGCCTATCGAACCATGCTGAAAACAAGCAACAGAGAGACCCCGTTTAGTCACGCTTATGGGAGTGAAGTCGTGATCCTGGCCGAGATAGGAATGCCAACCTATCAAACTATTCAGTGGAATGAAGCACAGAATAAAGAGGAGATACGGTTGAACTTAGATCTCATTCAGGAAAGAAGAGAAATGATTCGTGGGATAGTACACACTTATATAGCAACCCTAATACGATTCCTGACCGAATGCCCTTGACCAAGGCAAAAAGGTCAAATTTCCTCAAAAGAGAAGATACACAAAGTAAGTATCAATGAATAAAAAGATTCCGTGAGAGGATATTCCCGGTCCTAATGTCCCAACGAGGCTGCAATTGGAAATATCCTGGTTGATGAGAAATTGACATGATGGATAATATATGATATGATGAAACACTGATATAATACAACTAAAATTAATAAAATAAGAATCTAATTTATTCTACGAGGAAACAAATATAGAAATAGGATCTTAAAAACTACGGGAAACAAAATTAGTTAATAGGGAAATCCTAAAATTAAATTTAGTACTAAAATACGGGAACAGAATCAGGTACGGGAGATCTAACATACTAAAAAATTAAGAAAATAAATGCTAAATTAAATTAAAAATCAAAATTAAATTCTAATTAACTTAATTTGAAAAATAAAGAAAACTAGAACTAAAACGGAGGTCGTTTGAATGTAAAACGAAAAGAAACGGTAAAACGCACCCGGTAAAACGGGTCTAAGACTGAAATTTAAGAAAAATTAAACCTACACTAAATTTTATATTTTTCCTAGACACTAAATGACAAAAGAAAATTTTATAAAAAAGAAAAATATTTTTTTATTAATTTTTGGATTTTTTATGAATTTTTAAAGATTAATAATTAATTAAAACTAAGTAAATAGAAAAAGACAAAAAATAAAAGTTATAAAAATTCTGAAAAAATGAAATTAAATAAAGAAAAAGTTAACAATTCTAAAAATATAAAAATGCCCAAATTTTACTGTTTAAATAAAAAGTAATTAAACTAATTAAAATTAAACCTAAATTAATTAATTAAATTAAATAAAACTAACTAAAGCTAACTGTTGTTAAAACTAAAGGACTAACAGTGAAAGGACAAAAGGACTGACGGGGTAACAAGCTAACTAACAAAGGGGACTAACAATGTTAACTATAAAAGAAGAAATTACACAAATGGTCCCTGAAGTGGACCCCGATTGCAAATCAAGTCCTAAGTGCTTATTATCAAAAAGTCAAAACAGGAAAGTTGTAAAGGGGCTTAATGGCAACATTTTTCATAATAAGCACTATTTCTGAAATCCACTAAATAAGCCAGAAAATGAAGCTTTTGGACTGACAGAAACTTAATAAGCTTATAAGCTTATTTTGCTTTCTTTTTGGGATTTAAGCTAGCAAAATAAGCTAAAACTATGGGGGACAGATAAATAGGGAAAAGGGAATCCTAAATATAAGCTAAGGTATCTAGATTAAGCCCTAAAATAAGCTGAAAAGGAAATAAGCTATATTAACAGTTAAAACAGAAAAAGGTGAACTTTAAGCTAGATTTAAGCTATGCTAAAGAGTGAGTTAAGCTAAGAAATTTTGGGGAATTAAAGGGGAACTAATAAGCTACAAGAAAAAGCAAAAATAACCTAGGGCTTAGAATCAAATAAGCTAGAAAAAGGGGGCTGAAATGAGGTGCTCAGCACCAGGGTAAATGCAACAGTGGCTAGGGGGCTTTTTTTAGCTTATGAAAATAAGCTCTTAAGAGCTTATTGGCCAAAACCAAATACAAACAGATTAAAAGGGCATGTAATTAAGCTTATTTCCAAAATTTGAGAGCTTAGGAAACAATATAAGCTGCTGAATTTGTGGCTTAAAAAGGAGGGTTCTAAAAAAAATTGCAAAGCCAAATTTTGACTTAAACTTGGTCAAACCAAAGGGACAGCAACAAGTGGTGTTTTATTTGGCTACAAACAACAACAACAAGCACACAAATAGTGTGCTTAAGCTGCATAAGCAGCTTGAGCACTTAAGCTCATTTTGGCTTAGTAGCTTTTTGACAGAAAATCAAAGGGTTCTTTAAAACTATTTTTTTAACTAAAAACTCTTGATTTACTAATCTAAATGACCCTACACACTCAGCCAAAAGTGGCTGAGTGCACTTGACCCATAACCAACCCTATATGACCCATTTTGCAGTTTACCCAAACACTCCCTTAAATTTGTAAAAACAATTTTTTGACTGATTTTATGAAAGGGAAGCTTAGAAATGTGCTTGTAAGTGGTGTTTAACTTATTTTAAGACATTCTTATATAGAATAAACAGATTTAAAGAGCTTAAATAAAGCTTTGAATTTTTAGCAAATGCAAAATTTCAAAGAAACTCTTAACTTTTATTAAACTGAAAGTACTACAACATAAACCTTAAATAAGCTGAATACAACAATGTTAAAGCAAACTTAAGCAAATTTTACACTAAGAAAAGTAAAAACAAGATAAAATATGGTGTCCTCGTTCGGCTTGTGTTTTCTTGAATTTATATAAGCCTCAAGTCTTCACAGCTTCTTTCTTTGTGTTTCTTGTGTGAGTTGAAGCCTCAGCAACAAATCCTAGCCCTTTGATCCTTTTTGTGTTACTTTTAAAGCCATATCCACCATTGATGTTTCTCGGGTTGAGGGGGATTGCCAACTTGGCAGGTTTAAGAGGTTAGTGGGTGGTGGGAATGGGTTTAACCGGGTAAAGGATGGGTTGGGTAAAAGGATTAGGTGTATCATGTGATGGTGGGGGAATTGAGGAGGTGGCGGGAAAGGGTTAGGGAAGAGAGCCCGGGATTGGCTGTTATAATTTGAAAGTTCCAATTGCCCAAGAAGAAACCCCCAACTTTCTTTCACTTGCCACTTCTGTTTGTCCCCTTTTTTTTATATTAAAAACAGAAAAATTACAACATAAAGCTTTAAAACAACTGAGTTACACTTAAATGATTAAAAGAAAGACTTGGAATTTAAAATTAAGCTAAAAAACATAAAAAAAATGGTGTCAATGGTTTTTATTACTGAATTAAAAGAGTACAAGAGAAAAGTAATGATTACAAGAGCTTAAAGCTTAAGTGCTTAAAATGAGAGCTTAATTTGCTTAAAAACTGAAAAATTACAAAGTAAATGCTAAAAACAGAAAATTAACAACTGATGAAATAACATGTAACTTGGTTGAATTACATTAAAACACTTGAAAGAAATACTGAATTTGAATTACACTAAAAAAACATTAAAAAGTGGTGTCTTTTGCTTCGGCTTGCTTTTCTTGCTTTTATACAAGTCCCCAAGAGTCTTGGTTGCTTCACATGTGTTAGTTATGTGTGTAGAGAGACCCTTATCCAATCCTAGCCCTTGGATGGCTTTGTGCTAGTTTATCATACAATGAAGCCTTAGATAGATTGTTTCATTGAGGTTTGTGGGTTTGCCAGGTGGAAGGCTTTTAAGGGGCAGGGTAACTAAGTGGGGGAAATGTTGTTTAGAGATGGAGCTGGGGAGGGAATGTACTTAGGGAGGTGGTTTGGAGCTGAAAACAGGGGGAGAGGTGGAAATGGTTTTGGCGCCAAGTGGTTAAGGTACACAGTTGTTACAGGATTTTAAAAGAAATGTTTGGAGAAGATGCAAGTTTGGCCCTCACACTCTTTCTCTCTTTCTATTTCTTTTGGCCCGTTTTTTAGTTATACTCAAGTTTAGAAAGTGGCAAAATTAGTCCTTGTGGTTTACAACTAAAAGAAAACAAAGAGGGTTAGGGGAAATTACAAAACTGGCCCCTCTAGTTTATAACTAAAAAGGGAAATGCCATTTGGCAGTTTTAGTCCTTCCCTTTATTTTACCTTTTTTCTTTTATAAAAAACTTTTAAAAATGACAACTTTAGTCCCTAAAGTTTTGTAAAAAAGGATTTTGGGCTTTGGGCTTGGGTTTGTGTATTGGGCCCATTGGGCTTGGTGTTGGGCATTATGATATGTGGGCGTGTATTGGGCCATGGGTTTGGGTTTGGGGCCCAATAATGGTTTAAGGTTGGTTTTGGGCTTTTTCAAGCCCAAACTAAGGTTATATGAAGTGGGTTTTGTGTGTTTTAAATGGCTGAGATTGGCTGTAACTGGGCTAGGATTGGCTTCAAAGTCTTCACAGTCTTTGTCCAATTGCACAAAAATGGGATTGTTGTATTGATTGAGGGCCCCCCATTTTGGTCTTCACAGGTGTTCATAAATTTACTATTTGGCTTCCGGCCCTATCTGATGGTAATGATTGCATTCAATAGTATTCTTCAGTTCCGCTCTGGTTTGACTGCTATTCTTCAGTAGTTGACTGATTGACAATTTTTTGGACTTTGGCCTTGATTTTGCACAGTTCCCTTTTTCCTTTCCATGCTCAGTTTTGTCATTTTGGCTTGGTTTTCTGTCTTTTTTGTTTGATATCCACGTCCTGCATCAATACAAATGCAACAAAACATATATTTGGCATGTAGTTTTTGTCTGTTTTTGGTCATTTAAGTCGTTTTCAGAGACAAAAGATATGTGTAATTAGAAGCACTTATCAAATCCCCCAATCTAATGGTATTGTGTTGTCCTCACACAAAAAATAACACCGTAACGCCCCGTTTCACACATTTTCTGAATTTATATAACTACAACTATTATTTTTGGATTTTCTCATTTTTTACAAGTTTGACTTTCTTTATTTATTAATACTGGGATCATAGAATGAGAAGCGCCCGTAGAGTGATCTACGGATGTCCTGACGGATAATTTCATCGTTCTGATTTTTCGCAAGTTCCAAAGCAAAGCAATTAAACATAGATCATTGTCGAATTTAAGTATATTGTTTATGCCTCCTCATACTTATGTCTTGTGTATTTTCATACTCCCAACTGATATACGATTCTTTAGAATGAGTGTACTCATTTAATTTCTAAATTCCCCATAAAGCGAGTGGGCTGCGGGATCAACATATTCTTCTAGTCATATTCAAATGAATCGTGACTCAAGCAAACAACTTATTAGTCTTCGTAACTTGGAATTCGAGATTTTGAACTTTTTGCAACAGTTTCTTTATAATCATAGTTCTTTATAGTAGGACATGCGTTGCTTAGTTTGAACCCCTACCTCGTGGTTAACGGAGCAGGATATCACAACCAACGACCGGTGTTCTTAGTTTGATAAAACCACCCCCGTTGCTAGCGTTAAGTGGGAAATTCACATCTACACCTTATTCCTAATATGGCTAAGGATTAGTGTATTAGTTTGAACCTCACCTAGACCTTTACTTCCAAGTGAGATATCACGTCACACCAAATCCTAGATGTTAAAGACGTCTTGTTTGATACCCCCACCTCGTTGCTAGCGGAGTGCTAGTGGGATATCACGCCACATACTTTTTCTTGCTCCATCATATCATCTGTATGCTTCATTGGAAAATTTCAATATTCATGCATTTTTGCATTCACATTTCATTCCATGCTTTCTTTGGCTTTTTTCTTGAAATTACTACAAAATCTTGCTTTTGAAAAACTCAAAGTTACAAAATTTGAAGCTTTTCTGGAAAAATTCGATTGACTTAGTTGAAATTTAATTGAGTACGTATGATTAGGTGGTATTAGAAATTTCACGGGGATGAGAAAACCTTAAGTTACTTGTATAAAGTGTTAGACGAATCTTGCTTAGAACATTAACTTATATTTAAACTCTAATCATTTCTCGTTCTTACATTTAATAAAATTCAGCTATTTTTTTAGGGGGAAAAAAAATTTTTTCGGGTGAAAGCTTGGCATAAGGAACTAGCTAGGGCTCAACTCGCCCGATCTAAGTCAAAAATTATTCTTATTCTAACCCAAAAAGAAAAGCAAAACTTCTGTGAAATACATTATTATATTTTGAAAAAAATTTTCAATTTTTTCATTTTTTTTTGGTAATATTGGTGGTAATTAAATGTCAAAACGGGTTTACGTGGTTATAATGCTGCAGGAAACATTTCAAATCGAAGATACCCCCCAAACTAGACTAAAAACATCGTCCTCGATGTTTTGAAGGGTAACTACATTAGTCCTAAGGCCATTTTGAGGTATGCCAAAAGATTTAAAACGTTAGCGATTTTAAGATTAGGATATCGGATTTCCAAATGAAGCTGAGGATGTTGAACTCCTTGATGAATGACCAAAACTGAGAGTCTTCACAATTCCCCCAAGGGGCAATCTGGACAATAAATAACAACAACATGGAAACACGGGTAATGGAAAAGATAAGCTATTTTACACAACAGCAAAACACTTATTTAACACTACATACTACTACTACTACGATAAGCTATGATAAGCATGGGGAGAATCCACGAATGCGCATTGTTTAGGGTCGCGATCTTGACCCATACAAGGATTTATGGATCCTTGAGGGAAACAGTGGAAATTAAAAATCATCATCGGACTTTCATTCAAGTGACTACGATAAGTATTGAATTTCATGAAAGTTCCACTCCGATGAGATATATCCGGCCTAGAAGAAATGATACTTTTGAAATGCCGGGGTCAAATATGGTGTCTTCATCCCCACATGAGAGAAGATAAGGAGGGAATTAACGGGAATGAAAAGATATGGGAGAGAAATGATCCATACAAATTAAGCGAAAATGGATTCACTAGATGGATATGAAATCTAACTCAAGGGTGGGACAAAAACATTAAGCACATGAACTCTTGGTTCGCTTTCCTTGGAAAATATTTCCCACCCCCCCCCCCACACATTGTAGATTGCCCAGCTCGGGGCTCATTCTTAAAGCAGAAGAAGAAACGTCATACTCAGGTGGTGGAGTTATGATGTGAGCAAGTCATCGGCGAACTCCTTATGCTAAAATCATCTATCGGCAGGAGGAAAACTGATCATTCGAAAGATCAAAGATATACGAATCATTATTGAGAAAAATCAACATGAGTAGTGTTACTGACACTACTCTTCTCTTTTTAAATGATCGTTTTATCAATGTAGAAAGCTTTATAATCCGGGAAGAGATAACTCAGAAGGAGTAGTGGGACTGCCACTACTAGGCTCTTCCAAATTAAAGCAGAAAGTTTCCGATTCGGGCAAAGAATTATCAAAGGTGTTAGTCTCCTCCAAGAAAAGGTTAGGAAATGTGGAGGTAGACTTGGTCACAACAACGGAATAAGATGGACACGGGATTATCTTTTAATTGCTTCGGATTTTTAGCAACAGTCGATTGAATTTAACATTTTTTCACGAAGGGGTATCCGTCTTTGATAAAAAAGAATGTCATCCCCTCATCCTTCCAACTTCTGGGAACAACAATCTCTATCACCTTGAGCTAACGGCTCAGAATTGGGAGGTGATGGCTTCACATACTCAACCATAGTTATCTAGGAGGATTTTCATCAGTCGAAGTAGAATCGACGTTAGAATCAGAGAAATCCTCAGATTGATCTTTTGAAATGTCAAGAGGCGGAGAAGAAGAATTGTCTTGAAAAGGCACATCACACACTTTGGGAACACCTTTGGACTCACTTGGGATTGGAACAAGGATTTCAACACTAGACTTTATGAATTCGTCCGATTCCGTTGCCGAAATTGTGTTAAGATGCTCATCCTCCATAATTAGAGAGTTTACGGGCTCCTCGGTTGATAAAATGGGTGTGATTGCAATGGTATAATCCTCGTCATCATCATCATCACAGTAGACGAGGGCTGCGAGGGCGGATTCCCAAGCCGGAGTATTGATGTACTCAGATAGCTCGTCACTTATGATTTTCATATCTTGAACAAGTTTGCTAAGCAATTCTTGCACTTCCTCGGGTTGAGCGTGCTTAACTTCAATAAAGTTGTCCCAAGCATGCAATAGAACCTTAGGCGTTTTCCCAAAAGAGATACGATTAAACTTTTTTGAGGGAAAGATTTCATCGATTTATTTAGGTACTCTTGGGCTTGCAATAGCTTCCATGTCATTGGTTGAGGAGGTTGATGATTGAAGGAGGAAAAATTGCGGGGTTTGGAATTTGGAAGTTGGTCAAAACGAAAAGAATATTAAGAAATTCATAGCAAAGATGTTTGCTCATGATAATAGTCTTATTCAGGTTGACACTGAAAAGTCTCTTGAGGACCTCCACAATAGTCACAAACCAAAGTTATTGTTGTTAAAACTTTGAGAATTTTGTCCGAGAATTTAAAGTCTTGATTGTATCAACGGTTCCGATTGGATAAACGGAGCTTGGGGGGAACATTCGTAACCATAATAAAGCATTGTTTTCAAAATTCTCATAAGATGTGTCGGGGTTGTGGAGAAATGGTTTGAATAATCGAGAGTGTTATTAGATGAGTATGGAGTTAAAACATTTGGTGTTTCACTCTGAATCTTACAATAAAAACAAACTCCGTCATATTCATTTAAACCACATTTTTGGCATTGACCAAAAAATTTTGGTATTTGCACACTTTTCGAGCTTGTGGGGATTCATTAATGGTTTGTGTGGTTGGCTTCCGGATTTAGAGCTAAGCCAGAGTTTTCGCGTGGACAATTTATAACCAACATGAGCACCTTTCCCACAAGTCTTACATAGTTGCAATTGTTTGACAAAAAGATGCCCCATCTACGAATCACCACATCGCAACAACAATTTTGGTCGATTAGTGGAGATTTTTTGTGAGGAGAATTTAATCTGGGGTCTTGTTTGAAACGAATGGCTCTCGAGGAGCATTAACAACGTTGGAATTGTTCATTGGATGACTTGGAAGTGTTTTGAACTTTTTGAAAATGCTTTCTCCAATAATCTTTCGTGTGACGGTCACATTCAGACAATTAAGACCATGCAACAGGTCTCCACCATCGAAACAAAATTCTTTTCAATTCTTAATGTGTTGTTTGAGACGATTCGGGCATTGGAACACGATTCTTGTTTTTGAGTTTCTCTTTTGAACAACAAAAGGCTGAAGTGAAAGTGTGCAAATTTCCACAAGCGAACATGCTTTTTAACGTTTAAAGGGACAATCGAATGAAGTCATAAGAATTAAATAGTTAGAGGGATAAGGAAAAGAATAACTGTACGAAGAAAAAAAGAAGGATTATTTTTGGTTTTTTCGAATTTATTTAACTAATATTTCACAATTGGACAATTAATCAGATTGACAACTTAAGCCCTGATAATCAATCTTAACTTCACGGTAGCTCTCAGGAATGAAAAACGCACTGTGTGAGCGGAGGAGTAGGATAGCGCGAAGCTTATTTCTCCTTTCGGGTCGTAGTTCCTAGGAACAACCCTCCTTATACCCACTTTATAGTTTGTTAATCAGAATGAGGTGAGCCGTATATCGTAAGTGACACAGAAGGCAAGTTTTAAATCTTTTGTTCGAGTTGGGAACTCAATAGTTCACCGGAACTTATTATGATAATACCTCAGTTGAGAATATTATATTTTGGTATTTTACCAATTAGTGATTTTTAATTTTTATGGACAATTTTTTTTTTTTTTTTTTTTTTTTTTTTTTTTTTTTTTTTTTTTAATTGATATGTACTAATAAAAAGAAAAGAAAAATATTTTTGTGTTTTTTAATATGATATACTAATAATAAGACAAGTTCAGATCAAAGTCGGATAAAAATCGTAGCAAATGCCTCCCCGGCAGCGGCGCCAAAAATTGGTTCGCCAGATAGTATACGTATATAAAATACTACTAGGCAAATCAATGATAAAAAGATTCCGGAAGAGATATTCCCGGGTCGTATGTCCCAACGAGGCTGCAATTGAAATTTATCCTGGTTTGATGAGAATTTGAATGATGGAGAAACTGATATGATTATAACTAAAATTTAAATAAATAAAACCTAATTTAATCTACGGGAAACAAGCAAAGGAAATGGGATCTTAAAAAACTACGGGAAACAAAATTAGTTATAAGGAAATCCTAAAATTAAATCTAAATTAAATACGGGGAACAGAATAAGGCATCGGGAACCCTAAATACTAAAAATTAAGAAAATAAATGCTAAATTAAATTAAAAATCAAAATTAAATTCTAATTAACTTAACTTAAAAAATAAAGAAAACTAGAACTAAAACGGAGGTCGTTTGAATGTAAAACGAAAAGAAACGGTAAAACGCACCCGGTTAAAACGGGTCTAAAACTGAAATTTAAGAAAAATTAAGCTTACACTAAATTTTATATTTTTCCTAGACACTAAATGACAAAAGAAAATTTTATAAAAAAGAAAAATATTTTTTTATTAATTTTTGGATTTTTTATGAATTTTCTAAGATTAATTAATTAACAAAAATAAACTTTTTCTAAAAATTAACACTAAAATTTTTCTTTTATTTTTCAAAAATACTAGATTTAAAATGAAAATTAATGCAAAAAGAATTTTAATTTTTCAACTATTTTTCTATTTTTTATGATTTTTATAAGAAAAGGTAATAACTAAAATCTACTTTAATTCCTAGAAAATACAAATTTAACTGGAAAAATATATAAAAATAGTTTTTATAAACTACAAAGGTGCAGAAAAATTATGGAACAAAAAGCCCTAATTTCTATAACTCAATTGAACCTATTTTGCTTAATTAAACTTAAAGAACCCTAATTAATAAAAACTAAAAAACAAAAATATTTAACCTAATTATTATTTAGAAAGACAGGGTGCAACCTGGTAAAGTGAAAGACAAGGTTGGCGGGGGTTAAATTGGACTTATTTGCAACTAGTAGAAAGCTTAAGGACAATAGTTGAGGAAAAGTTCCAAAACAGACCTAGATCTAGCTTATTTTTGATTATTGAAAAGTTGGAAATTAGAAGAAAAAACTCAAAAGACCAAACTTATAGAAGAGCTTATACTGAACAACATTAATAAAGCTACTTATAGAAAATAAGCACTAGATAAGCTAGAAAAGTGGGATTTTAACTACTACTACAGTAGCTATGCTAAATTCCTAAGTTTGGCTTATTGGCTTCTAAAATGCTTATTTCTAAACTAAAATGCAAACAAAGAGCTGATTTAGAAACCTTATGATGTGCTCTATAAATGTCTAAAAAGATTTTTCACTAAACCTAACTATTTCTAAGGGAAAATTAAGCAACAAGATGGACAGTTTATGAAAATGCTTAAACACTTGAAATTAGAACTAATCTAAACTGCTTATTACTTAATAAAAGTTTTTGAAATTTGAAATTTAAGAACTTAAATGAACCTAAAATGAACTGGAATATAAGGAATTTGAAAATTAAAACTTAAAAATGAATTTTGAACAAGTTTAAAACTAACAGCTATAATGCCTTTTAATCAAACAAAATCCTAAATTTGCAGCTTAATTCTAACTGACCTAAATTGCTTATTAGGAAAAACTTTTTGCTAATTTTAATAATACTACATGCAAGCTATAAAATCCTAAAAGCTTAAGTACTAATACCTAGATTTGCTAACTACAAAATTGAATTGAAATTGCCTTAAAACACTCAGCAGCTACTGAAGTAGCTGCTGATGCACTTGGTTAAATGGACAAGTACTAATGTGCAGGCTCAACAATTTACTTAAAACTACTTAGAAATGATTATTAAGCACACTATCACTGAATTCTATCATCCTCTAATGCTATTTATCACTGGATCTCATGAAACAAACACTCCTTAACCTATACTTGTGTCCTGGTGCTGAAACAAGGAAGTCAGGATCTAAATTGCTTAAAAATGGAAACTAATGAGTAAAACCTATAAAGAACCTCATGATATGACTAAATGCAGCTAAGGGATTCAAACTTATACCCTAGAATTGACTTGAAGAGTCAACACAACACTAAACCAAACACACCTTAAGAAACTGACAGAATTTAAAAATGTTTTTAAAATCTAATTAAGAGCTGAAATTTCTAAAACAAAATATCTAAACCTACTAATTTTGAATTGCTTAATAAGATTCTAGGCTAAAAATGATGGCTTATTAATAAGAAAAATAGACTTTCTCAGCTAGCCTAATACTATACTACTGAATTTTAAGCAAAAATAAAAGAGATTAGAACCTGAAATGATATTCTCTCACTAAGATTTCCAAGAGTAGAAGCTTAAGTGTTCTTTTTTTGGCTACCATAAGCCACTAGGACCATGAGGGCTTATAGCTCGCAATAAGCTTCAAAACGCTTATATTCTCTCCGTTAGCTCCAAAGACTTAAAGTAGTCAATCAAGTGATCATGAATTGATCAAATTTGAGAGTTAATACAGCTGTTAAAGGCTCTTTTTGACAAAATATAAGTAAATTGAGCTTATTGAAAAGTAATAAGCTTATAATGAGCTTATTTAAAGCTTTAATTGATTGAATTCAACTTCAAACGGAAAAATAATAAGGAGGATTAAGGTGTAAAGTGGACTTTTATTACTGAATTAAAGGATGTACAAAGAAAAGGTAATATTCAAGAGCTCTTTAAAGCTTAGTTGCTTAAAATGAGAGCGTAATTTGCTTTTATATCTTAATAAACTGAAAAAATTACACAGAAATGCTAAAAAAACAGAAAAATTAACTACTGATGAAAATAAACATGTTACTTGGTTTTTGAAAATTACATTTTAAAAACATTAAAGAAATACTGAATTTGAATTACACTAAAAAAAACATTAAAAAGTGGTGTAAGTTGCTTCGGCTTGCTTTTCTTGCTTTTATACAAGTCCCCAAGAGTCTTGGTTGCTTCACATGTGTTAGTTATGTGTGTAGAGAGACCCTCATCCAATCCTAGCCCTTGGATGGCTTTGTGCTAGTTTATCATACAATGGCAGGCCATTAGATGTACATAGGGTTTGTGGGCATTGCCAGCGGGATGTGGAAGGCTTTATTAAGGGGCAGGGGGTTAGGGGGGGAGGGAAGGTGTAGAGTGAGTGGGAATTACTTAGGGAGGTGGTTTTTTGGAGCTGAGAAATCAGGGGGGAGGTGAAGCCAGGGGAGAGGGTTATAGGGTCAATGGGTTGTGGGAAGTGGTGTGGGTGAGCTGTGAGGGGTACTTGGGAGGTGGTTTGGGAAGAAAAACCGTGGGAAATGGCTGGTATGGTTTTGGCGGGTACGATGGTTGGTTGCAGGTTTAAAAGAAAACCTTGGAAAAGATGCAACTATAGTCCCTCAACTCTCTCTCACTTTTCATTTGGTTTAGCCGAAATTTTAGTTATAAGTGAGCTTGGAAAGTGGCAATTAAGGCCCCTCTGGTTTTATAACAAAAAGAGTTAAGAAAGTTTTGGTTAATTGCAATTTCAGTCCCTTGTGTTTGTTTAAACCTTTTTTTTTTTATAAAACCTATTTTAAAAATGACAATTTTAGTCCCTAAGGTTTATAAAAAGGATTAATGGGCTTTTGTTGGGCTTGGGCTTGTATTGGGCCCACTGGGTTTGGGTTTGGGCCCAATAAGGTACAGGTTTGGTTATTGGGCTTTTTCAAGCCCAATAAGGTTATGAAGTGGGTTTTGTGTGTACAATGGCTGAGATTGGCTGTAACTGGGCTAGGATTGGGCCTTCAAAGTCTTCACAGTCTTTGTCAATTGCACACAAATGGGCTGTTGTAATTGATTGAGGGCCCATTTGGTCTTCACAGTCTTCATAAATGTGTGTACTCATTTTAATTTAACCATAGACCAACTTATTTTCATAGTCATAATTCAAGATGAATCATGACTCAAAGCAACATCTTATTAGGACTTCGTAACTTGATTGTAGACAGTTTAAAAGATAAGTTCAAACGTCGAACCTTAAACCTAATTCATATCCCCCTTCTAACTACTTATATGAATACAATTGACAATATATTTATTTATTCGTTGGTGATTATTTAAATATAATGATGAAAAAAAAATTAAATTTGTAAAATCTGTGTCTAACATCGCAAACAAAAAGCAGCATATCTTATAAAATAAGCGTCCTTATGTTATATATCTTATAATTCCATTTTATATATGAATGTTATCTTATCTTATTGTTTAATATATTACTGTTAATACGTTTATTCGAAGTTGATTTACTATATTGATGACCCATTAACAACATATACAAGGTTTTGTAAATTGTATTCCTTACGGATTTAATTAAACTTTTGATATTAGGCATCACATGTTTAACTGCCATGTACCAGTCCTCATATTACAATTAAACTGTCAACAACCGTTTTGCTTTGTTGGAAAAAATTATATGTTCACTCTTATTGTGGGATGTAAAGTACTAAGTATACACATCGCATATGAGAATCACATTACTTCTATATAGGATTCGATTTATCTTAAAAATTTTGGTGGTCATTTAAAAGTAAAATATGCTATTGGTATTCAAATTTTAGCGGGTGTAGTTTATTTTTTTTAAGTATAATAACTGTTAATAGGATTCAAATTTAAGCGGGTGTAGTTTATTTTTTAAATTGTTTACGGTTGGGTTTTTGGTTATAAATACCCACCTACTCATGAAGCAGATTTACTCATTCCTAAATATTCCATTCTCTCATATTTAACTTTCTTAGAATTTCAATGGCAAGTAATAAGTCTTTTGTTTCGTCTCCTATGGTTGATGATTGTGTAAGTGTGTTCTATAAATGTTAGTTATGTTTACATCTTAATCTTCTTAACCAATCGTAAACTCTTTTGTATTAATGATATATTTTGTTTACAAATAGGATTCATATACGAGCGATGAAACTGTTCAATCTAAAGTTACTGTTATTGAAGTTTTAGCTGTAAAGGATGATGCGTTTATGGTTTATAAGAAATATGTGAATGCAACTGCTCTGAATTTGTCATCTGATGAAAATGTGGTAAACTCTGACAGAGGTGTTCTAGAGAAGGAGGTATTGTTTGTTATTAATGTATCATACAAATAACATGTTTCTTAATTTTTATTATTTTATGTAAAGTATCAGATCGTGGATCACATCAAATAGTCAACAAGAATTAAAAGTCTGAATATATGGAAATGGGATGCTATTGTTGATGTATATTATCTACCATAATTTTTATTTTATTTTATTAAATTATAGACATTATTAATTTCTTTAAATTATATGTAGGTTGATGATGTTCCAGATGTTGAGAATGTTGTATCTGATGGAAACAAACCTTTGGTTATGCTGAAATCTGGTAAAATTGCTTTTAATGGAAGTCATGCTAAGTCGGTTGATGCTGTTGCTGGTAATAAGGTAACCATATATGATTCTAAGATATTTATAAGGGCAAATCGCATAAAAAGGTACCCATCTTAGGTTCAATGTCAATTAAAGGTATTAATCTTTTTTTTTCTCAATTTAAAGTATCGATCTTTTTTTTGTTGCAAAGTTAGTATTTTAACAGGTTTTTCGGTTACATTTCTAACGATCGTTATTTTATTATTGTAAAGAAGGTAACTTTTATGATGATCCACATTTATAATTAAATTAATTTTTATTTATTTTATATATTATATAATTTTTAAACCTAGGTTGATACTAAAGGAATGTTATTGATTCTGATGAAAAGTTTTTAAATGTGATGATGATGTTGAGTGTTCTCAACAGAATGTAATGTAGATACTGGGTGATAAAGATGTTGGTTTCTGATAAGATGTTGGGTCTGCTCCAAAAAAATGGTGATTCCTAAGATGTCTGATAACAAAGTTATTGCAATTCAGTTTACTAATCTGATTATGAATTGCATTTTGATATGTTAAATTGTCCAAATTAACTATATACATTATTTCTTAATTTGAAAATACTATGTTACAATTACAAATAATATCAATTATTATGTTATCATAATTTATTTCAAATTATTTAAGTTGGTTATTTTCTTAGTAATTAGTGTTGTTTTATAATTGTAGTTTCTGATGCTAAACGATCGGATATGGCCATTTTGATAATGGTACCTGTTCTTATGAGAATATGCTGTTACTGAGATGGGTGAACTCTGATTTTTGTTGTTGTTCTAAATTTGAAACTAATGGCTAAGGAAATTCAACTATCAGAGAATGAAATGATAGAAATTGTTTCTATTAAAGAAACTATTATTATTTCTGATGATGATGAAGTTTTCTATTTGTTTGGTTCTCTGATAAGGAAAGACAGTATCTAATTACACTTAGTAGTGATGATGATGACATTTATATTGTTTGGTTTATAAATTCCTAATGGAAAATGTTTGCATGATGATCCTTTTTTGAGTGGTAATGGTATGCCCCGCATGAAGCGTTCGAAAAATCATCACCGCAGTCCAATTGCTTTGCAGTTGTTTTGGATGAAGCTTCAGAAGATGAGGAAGAGTAAATCTTGTTTATCTAATTGTTTATCGTTAGTTTAAGTGCTATATTTTTTTTCCAAGAAGTTTTAATTAACTATCTATGTTTCGTCTATGTTAATGTAACTGTGTTAACTTAAAATGTTAATTTAATGTTAGTTTTATTTGTGCTTAAATATACCAAGTTATTTCATTTGTAATAATGTTAATTTTTCATACAAACTAAAGTATCAGAAATGAGTAAAGTTTTTCATCTGTCCATATATCATCAGTTCGTTAGAAGAATGAACATATTTATGATTACTTATCTTATTTATTTGTTGCTGGTGGTATGTTTGTACACGTGTCCTTTGGAGGAAATAGTTGCTCATCAAAATAAAATATAAATAAAGTATAGATATATAAACCACTATTTTTCTATTTTCTATATACAGTAAAAAATCCCCAATTGTCGAGTAAACTCTTAATTCAAAATTCAATGGATTCTTCTCTGATTCAAGAAAATGTTCAAGACCTACATCTTATCCCTCTTCAACCAGTCATTGAAGAAGATCAATTAGATCTCAAAGCAATCCCCATTGAAGATCATTCAGTTTATTCTGATACCCTAGAAAGGCTTAATTATTATAAAGCTGCCCAGGTAAAGTTTAAATTTTGTGAACTTCAAATAAAAAGAAACAATCAAGTTGCCAATCTGTCACAAAAAAAACATTGATGGATATAACCCAATCATCAATTTTATAAAAAAATGTTGTATCAATGAGGCTTTTGTGCGTCAACCATCTGCAATGTACGGCTTATATTTGAATGAATATTGGTATACAACAAAGTATAATGAAGAAATAAAGCTAATTTCATTGACCATAAAAAATTGTTCTTTTGAAATAGAATTTGCTGTTGTTGTATTTAGGAGTATTTGTGGTTTCAATTATCTAGAGAAAGGCTTGGAATATGATAATGAACCTTCTTTTGAAGAAATTCAAGCAACAATTCTCAATGTTGGTTATAGAAAAGTCGGTAAAGCTAGTCAACCACTTAAAATAACCCTTTTGAAAACTGGTTTCTCCCCAACTTGGAGGCTGTTGATGGCTTACATCAATAATAGTTTGGGAGGTAATAATGGCTCCAAGGATTGGTTGAATTATATGCATCAGTTAATTGCACATGGTCTTATAAATGGTCTTAAATCCTAGACTTTGGGGTTTTATATTTTTCAATTGACCTTTGATAGCGACTAAGTTGAATAACTCTGTTCGTCATCCTTCCCCAGCATATGCAAGATTTATTTTACTTATTTTGGAGAAAGCGCTTGGTGATAATTATGTGATTTCTTAAGAATAGCTCTTAAGATTCCATTAATGGGCAATTCAATTTTAACTTAGAACTAACTTCATCAAAGGTACCGATTACTTGTCATATGGATCGTGTATGTAAATATGTTTCTAAAGCTTGCTTGGTATCTGAAGATGTTGCTGGTTTAGACCTGTGTGATAATGTGTATGATGGAAGCCCTTCTGAAGATCCCAAGTTAAATGAAATTATTCATAATGTAAAGACAAAGACTATGTCCAGTTTGCTTGACCCAAATTCGATAGCAACCACTGACGTCTATCAATATAAAGTTGTCACGAATGTCTTAAACGAAGATGTTACTGGAGAATCCACAATTCCATCAGGTCATTTTAACATTTTAATATTACAACACTTATTTTTCATGTTTCTATTCTTTATTAATCTATTTTTATAATAGTAATTTATATTTTGTGTTTATTTAGATTAGTTTTCATTTCACTAATAATTTATTTTATAGGTAGTTGTGATCATAACTTGAAAGATGATTTTCACGGCAAGGCAAATGAAATATCTGATTGCTTAAATGAAGAGGTTATTGATCAATCAGCAATTCACTCAGGTCATTATAACTTTTTAATATTTCAAAAGTTTGTTACATGTTTATATTGTTTTATTAATGTATTTGTATAATTGTAATTTATATATTTGTTTTTGTTTATATGATTATTGAGTTCAGTAATAATTTTATTTTCTAGGTACTGGTGATCAGAGCTTAAAAGATGATTGTCTCGGCAAGACAATTGAATTATCCAATTGCTTAAATGACGAGGTTGTTTATCAATCAGAAATTCCCTCAGGTCATTATAACATTTAAATATTGCAAAAGTTTGTTACATGTTTATATTGTTTTATTAATGTATTTTTATAATTATAATTTATAATTTTTATAATTTTATTTGATTATTGAATTGACCAATAATTTTATTATGTAGGTAGTGGTGATCATAACTTGAAAGATGATTGTTTTGGGAAGATAAATGAAGTATCCAATTGCTTAAATCAAGAAGTTATTGTAGAAACAATAATTCCCACATGTCATTTCACACTTAAATTTCTTTACATTTGCTTTTAAGTTTTTATTTTCTTAGGTATCTGTTTTTATTATTTTCATTTATATGTTATTTTTATTTACATCATTATTATGTGTTAGTCATTGTTTTATTTTATAGGTTATGATGATCATAATTTGAAAGTTGATTGTTATGTGAATTCAAATGAAGTTTCCAATATTCAGAATCACTGATATGATTATAACTAAAATTAATTAAATAAAATCTAATTTATTCTACGGGAAACAAATATAGGAAATAGGGATCTTAAAAACTACGGGAAACAAAATTAGTTATAGGGAAATCCTAAAATTAAATCTAAATTAAATACGGGGAACAGAATAACGGCTATCGGAATAAACTTAAATTATTAAAAAATTAAGAGGGGAATAAATAATTGCTAAATTAAATTAAAAAACAAATTAAATTCTAATTAACTTAACTTGATAAATTATAGAAAACTAGAACTAAACGGAGATGGTTATTGGTTTGAATGCTAAACGAAAAGAAACGGTAAAACGCACCCGGTAAAAACGGGTCTAAAACTGAAATTTAAGAAAAATTAAGCCTACACTAAATGTTATATTTTTCCTAGACACTAAATGACAAAAGAAAATTTTGTAAAAAAGAAATATATTTTTTTTTTCTTTTTTGGATTTTTTATGAATTTTTAAAGATTAAAAAACTAATTAAAACTAAGAAAATAGAAAAAGACAAAAAATAAAAGCTTATATAAAAAATTCTTGAAAAAATGAAATTAAATAAGAAAAAATTAACAATTCTAAAAATTTAAATGCCCAAAAAGTTTCTGTTTTAATTAATTGTAATTAAACTAATTAATATTAAACCTAATTTAAATTAATTAAATTAAATAAACTAACTAAAGTTACCCTAAGGGACTAACAGTGAAAGGACATAAGGACTAATGGGGTAACAGGCTAACTAACCACAGGGACTAACAGTGGGAACTATGAAAGAGGAAATTACACAATTGGTCCCTGAAGTGGACCCCGATTACAAAGTGGGTCCAAATGGCTTATTAGCAAAAAAGCCAAAAGAAGCAAACTTGTTCCAGGGGCTCTTAATGGCAACTTTTTCCTAAAAGCATTAGTGCTGAAGGGCTCACAATTAAGCATGAAAAGTGAGCTTATGGGCTGACAGAAACTTAAAAAACTCAAAGAGCTTATTGGCCCTTTTTTTTTCTTTTCTTTTTCAGTTTTAAAGCACACAATAAGCAAGTTCTTAAGTTAATATGATATTAGCTAAGGGAACTAAGATGAGACTAAACCCATAAGCTTAAGCCCTAAAATAAAGCTATGTGAAATAAGCCTAAAACCTGAATATGAAAATAAAACAGAAAAACACCTAATTTTAGCTACAAATTAGCTTAACCTATTAACGCATATCTAACCTAAATAAGCTACTGAACCTACAAGACTACCCTACAGACTACTCTAAGAAGCTTAAAAATCCTAAGGCCTAATGTCAAATAAGCTAGAAAAGATGGGCTTAAACCTGGTGCTCAGCACCAGGGGAGGTCAAACAGGCCTAAAAGGGGGGTATTTTTGAGCTTATAAAATAAGCTCAAAAGGGCTTATAATGTCAAACAGGTCTCTAAAACAGATTATGAGGGCCATGGATGGGACCTTAAACTCAAAATTCATTTTATAAAACAAAGATTAGACTGCTGATTTTTGAGCTTGAGTTTGGCTGATTTCAAAATTATGGCATTTTAAACACTTAATGAAACTTGGTCAATTGGTTATGACAGAGCAAGAGGTTTGGGTAAATGGCTAGAAACAACACAAAGAGCACACAAATAGGTGCTTAAGCTGCATAAGCAGCTTGAGCACTTAAGCCCACTTTTTGCTTATTGAAAATTGACAGAAAAACTTTAAGGAACATAAAAAACTTATTTCTAACTAAGATTGTGTTTTAAATGGCTTGCTTGAGTACACCATACACATCAGCCCAATTGGCTGAGTGCACTTGACACATATGATACCCCAATATGACCAATTTGAGACAAACCAAACCACTCCCTTAAATTTCTAAAAACAAGATTTTTACTTGTTAATTATTAAAATTAGTTTAATAAGACTGATCCAAAAATGTGGAGGAGTGAGTTTCAAAAAACAATATAACAAGATTTACAAACTTAGAACAATAGAAATGATTCAATGATATGAACAGTAGCATCAGATTTTAGTACTAAATTTCAATTTTTCATTATTTAAAACTAGGTTACAAATTTAGATAAAGCTTATTAATATGAGCTTAATTACAAGAGGAATGAATTATAGAATTACAATTAAAAACTACGGGTGTGTTATACTTCGGCTTGTTCTTCTAGCTTTTATACAAGTCTCTTGGAAGTCTTGGTCTTCTCATGTGCTAGTTGGGTGTGTAGAAAATCATACAAGCAATCCTAGGCCCTTGGATCACATTACAACTCAACTCAACCATTGATTGGGGCTCGGGTTGTGTGATTTGCCAGGGTAGAGGGTTATAGGGTTGGGGTTGAGTGGGGAAAGGTGAGGGGTGAGCTGGGAAGTACTTTGGGGTAGTGGTTTGGAGCTGAAACCATGGGAAATGGCTGGAAATGGTTTTGGCGGGTACGGGGTCACAGTACAAGTGGTTCGCAGGTTTAAACGTGAAGTTTGGAAAAGATGCACAACTAGTCCCTCTTCTTTCTTACTCTTTTCATTTTCATTTCAGCCTCAAATTTTAGTTATAAACATGTTTTAGAAAGTGACACAAATGGTCCATGCGTTTTATAACTAAAGAATTAAGAAAGGTTTAAGGTTATGGCAAAAATGGTCCCTGCTGTTTATACTTAAAAGAAATAAAGAAGGTTTAAGCAATTTGCAAAACTAGCCCTTGTGTTTTATTTTCCTATTTTTCTTATTAAAACAATCTTTCAAACTTGGCAATTTAGCCCCTAAAGTTTATAAAAATGGATTTTGGGCTTTTGTTGGGCTTGGGTTTGTATTGGGCCCATTGGGTTTGTATTGGGCCCACTGGGTTTGGGTTTGGGCCCAATAAGGTACAGGTTTGGTTATTGGGCTTTTTCAAGCCCAATAAGGTTATGAAGTGGGTTTTGTGTGTACAATGGCTGAGATTGGCTGTAACTGGGCTAGGATTGGGCCTTCAAAGTCTTCACAGTCTTTGTCAATTGCACACAAATGGGCTGTTGTAATTGATTGAGGACCCATTTGGTCTTCACAGTCTTCATAAATATACTATTGGGCTTTCCCGGCCCATCAGATGGGTAAAGATTGCATTCAATAGTATTCTTCAGTTCCGGCTCCGGTTTGACTGCTGATTCTTCAGTATTGACTCTGACTTTGGCATTTTTGGACTTTGGCCTTGATTTTGCACAGTCTTTTTCATTCCATGCTCAGTTTTGTCATTTTGGCTTGGTTTTCTGTCTTTTTGTTGATATCCACTTCCTGCACAATACAAATGCAAAACAAACATATATTTGGCAGTTTTTGTCTGTTTTTTGGTCATTTAAGCTCGTTTTTAGAGGTAAAATGATTTGTGTTGTTAAGGCACTTATCAAATATCCCCCAAACTAAGGTATTGTGTGTCCTCAAACAATGTTATATGAAGTAAAACACGTAGCTCCCGTTTTCACATTTTATGATATTTACACTATCTACACTAATATTTTTGGTATTTTCTCATTTTTTAACATGTTTGACTTTCTTTATTTATTAAATGGGATCATAGAATGAGAATCGCCCGTTGAGTGATCTACGGATGTCCTTACGGTTAATTTCATCGTTCCTCGATTTTTCACAATTTCCAAGGATTAGAATTAAACATAGAATCTTGTCGATATAAGTTTATTTGTTAAGCCCTCTTACGTAATGACTTGTGTGAAAATTTTTCAACTACTAAACATGGAATTATACAGATTGAATGTGTGTACTCATTTTAATTAACCATAGATCAACTTATTTTCTTAGTATAATTCAAAATGAATCAGGACTCAAAGCATCAATCTTATTAAGACTTCGTTACTGATTTCGTGATTTAAAACTTTTAGAACTTTTTGAAAACATTTGTAACATCATATGTTCGTAAGCTAGGAATGCGTTCCTTAGTTTGTACCCACTACCTCAGTGGTTAACGTGAGCTGGATATCACAAACCATACGACACGATGTTCTTAGTTTGAAAAACACCCAGTTGCTACTAGAGTAGTGGGAAGGAAATTCACATCAATACAAATTATTCTAATTTGGCTTAGGATTGGTGTCTTGTTGGAACCTCCAACATAGACCTTTCTTTCAATAGTGAGTTATCACGAAACACACTAAATTCCTTAGTAAGCATAGACGTCTTAGTTTGAACCCCCCACCTCTTTGCTAGCGGAGTAGGATATCACGACACCATCTTTTACTTGCTACCTTTTTATATTCTGCAATGCTTCATAGGCTAAAATTTCAACTTCAATGCATTTTTGCATTCACATTTCGATTAATGCTTCTTTGGTCATTTATCTTTTTAAATTACTGACAAATAAAAATCTCGCATTTGAAAACTCCAAGTTACACAATTTTGTGGACTCTTTTTTGGAAAACATCGATTGAACTTAGTTGGATTATACTTGAGTTACGTATGATTAGGAGGATTAAGAAATTCAAGGGTGAGATAACCATCAAGTTACGTGTATAAGTTTTTAGGAGATTCTTGCTTAGCTCATTAACTTATATTTAACTCTATCATCTTCTCGTTCTTCACATTTTTTAAAATTCAAAGCTAATAGAATTCGTGAAAGCTTGGGCACTAACTCTAAACGAACTAAGCTAGGCTCAACACAGCACCGATCAAGTCAGAAAGAAATTATTCTAATTCATACCCAAAGAAGAAGCCAAAACTGTGGACAAAAACACTTATAATTAAATAAGGACAAAAAATTTATACCTTTTTACCCCCACTTCATCCCCCCCCCCCCCCCCTCCCTCTCCCTCCCCCCCCCCCTCCCCTTCCCGCCCCCCCCCCGCCCCCTCACCCCACCCCCTTTTGTGATGTATTTATATTATTATTATCATTTAATTTTTTTTTGTTTTATTATAGTATATTTTTACAAAAAGGTTGTTTACGTGGTAATAATGATGCAGGAAACAATCAAAATCGAAGATACCCCCCAAACTAGAACTAAACATCGTCCCTCGATGTTTTGAAGTGTACTAATTAATCCTATGCCATTTATGAGGTATGCAAAATGATAAATCGTATAGTCGATAAGATGGATATCGGATTCCCAATTGAAGTATGAGGATGTGAAACTCTTGATGAATGACAAATCTGAGATGTTCTTCACAATCAGGGCAATCCTGGACAATTAAAACAACATGGAACACGGGTAATGGACAGGACAAGCTATTTTAAACAACAAACAAACTTATTTCAACTACGGATTAAGCATGGGGTGCCTCCAACGAAGCGCTTGTTTTAGGGTCGCGATGCTTGACCCATCCAAGGATTTATGGAATCCTTGAGGAAACAAGTGGAAATTAAAATCATCATCGGATTCATTAAGTGACTCGATATAAGATTGATTTCATGAAAAGTCACACTTTTTGATGATACAAACCGGCCTAGAAGAATGAATTTACTTTGAAAATTGCCGGGATCAAATATAGTGTCTTCATTCCCCATCAGGAGAGAAGATAAGGCTGGATGGAATATCGGGGAATTTTTATGACACAAAAATGGCGATGAAAGATCCATACAACATAAGCGAAAAGAGATTCACTAGAAAGTATGAAATCTAACTCAAGGGTGGGCAAAACATTAAGCACGTGAACTCTTGGTTCTCTTGTTTGGAATATACCCCCTTTCCCACCACATCCATTCAATTGTAGATTGCCCAGCTCGGGCTCAATCTTAAGCCAGATTCGATCATACTACCGTGGTGGAGATATGATGTGAGCAAGTCCATCGGTTTTGAACTCCTCATGAAAATCACTCCTATTGGAAGGATGATATGAATTGATCGAAAGATCAAGATGAACGAATCATATTGAGAAAAATCAACATGAGTAGTGGTACTGCCACTACTCTTCTCTTTAAAATGATCGTATATCAAGTAGGAAAGCTTTATATTATGGAAGAGATAACTCAGAATGAGTGTGGGAATGCCATACTAGGCTTCTTCCAAAGTTAAAGCAGATGTTTCCAATTCGTGCAAGGGAATTATCAAAGGTATTAGTTCCTCCAAGAGAAGTTTAGGGAAAATGTGGAGGTAGATTTGGTCACAAACAACGGAAGATGGACGGGCATATCTTTTAATGCTTCGATTTTAGTAACAAGACGATTGACATTCAACAATTGTTTCACGAAGGGTATCGTCTATTGATTAAAAGAATTCATCCTCAAATCCTTCTTAACTCGGGAATATGACAATATCAATCATTTCGAGCATAACGGGCTCAGAATTGGAGGTGGATGCCTCAACATTACTCGATATCGTTACTAGAGAAGGAAATCTTTAATCAGTCCAAGTAGACATCAACGTTAGAATCAGGAAATCCTCAGATGATCTCTTATGACGATGTCAAGAGGCGGAGAATTGTCATGAAAAGGCACATCACACACTTTGGGAACACCTGCGGACTCACTTGGGATTGGGACAAGGATTTCAACACTAGACTTTATGAATTCGTCCGATTCCGTTGCCGGAATTGTGTCAAGATGCTCATCCTCCATAATTAGAGAGTTACTCGGGTCTCTTGGTTGGTTAAAACGGGTGTGATTTGCAATGGTATAATACTCGCATCATCATATCACAGTAGACGGCGAGGGCGTTCCAGCGGAGATTGATGTACTCAGATAGCTCGTCACTTATGATTTTCACATCTTGAACAAGTTTGCTAAGCAATTCTTGCACTTCCTCGGGTTGAGCGTGCTTAGCTTCAATAAAGTTGTCCCAAGCTGTAATAGAACCTTTGGACGTTTCAAAAACAACAAAAGAGATACGATTAAACTTTTTGAGAAAGCTTTCAATCGATTTCATTAGGTCCTCTTGGGCTTGCAAAGCTTCCATGCTCATTGGTTGAGGAGGTTGATGATTGACGGAAAATTGCGGGGTTTGAAGTTGGTCAAAACCGAAAGAATTAGAATCATAGCAAGGATTTTGCTCATGATAATAGTCTTCATTCATCGGTTGACACTGAAAAGTCTCATGAGGACCTCCACAATAGTCACAACAAAGATATTGTTGTTGAAAACTTTGAGAATTTTGTGAGAAATTAAAGTCTTGATTGTAACACGGTTCCGATTGGATAAACGGAACTTGGGGTGAACAATCGTAACCATAATAAGCAATTGTTTTAAAATTTCTCATATGAATGAGTCGGGGGTTGGTGGTGAGAGAATGGTTTGAATATTCGGTGATGTTATTAGATGAGTACGGAGTTAAAACATTTGGTGTTTCACTCCGAATCTTACAGTAAAAACAAACTCCGTCATATTCATTTAAACCACATTTTTGGCATTGACCAAAAAATTTTGGTATTTGCACACTTTTCCGAGCTTGTGGGATCTCAATTAATGGTATGTTTGGTATTGGTCCGGGTTAGAGATAATCAAGAGTTTTTCAATGTGAGACCAATTATAACCAACATGAGCTCCTTTCCCAAAGACTTACAAGTGCCATTGATGACAAAAGATGCCATCTTAACGAATCACCCATTCGCAAACAACCACTTCTTGGTCGTTAGTGGAGATTTTTGTGAGGATGACTGTTGACACTGGGGTCTTGTTTAGACAAACGAATGGCTCTTCGAGGAGCATAAACTACGTTGGATTGTCTTTGGATGACTTGGAAGTATTTTTGAAACTTTTGAAAGCTTTCTCCAATATCTTTCGTGTCAGGTCACTTCCAGACAATTAAGACCAGCAACAGGTCTCACCAATCGAAACAAATTCTTCAATTAATGTGTTGTTGTGACGAATTCGGGCATTGGAACAAGAAATCTTGTTTTTCGAGGTTCTCTTTTGAACAACAAAAGGTGATGTGTGCAAATTTCCCACAAGCCGAACATGTTAATCGCTTTAAGCGACAATCCGAATGATGTCATTAAGATTTAATTAGTTGAGGGATAAGGATAGATAATGATAAGAGAAAAATGAGATTTTTTTGGTTTTTTCGAAATTTTTGTAACAACATTATTTCGCAAATTGGACAAAATCAGATAGATACTTAAAAACTGATATATAAATCGTAATTCTCGGTGGCTATCAAAATGAAAAAATCGCACAGGTGGCGGAGGAGTAGGATTAGCGCGAAGCTTATTTCTTCTGTAGGGTCGTTAGTTAATTAGGAACCAATCCCTCATTAAACTCACTTTATAGTTTGTTTAATCGTATGAGGAGTCCGTATTTCGTAAGTGACACAGAAGGCTCATAGTTTTTAAAATCTTTAGTTCGATGGGGTACTCAGTAGTTCAAGGGAACTTATTGTGATTTATTCCTAAGTGGTGATTTATTATATTTTGGGGATTTTTACCAATTAGTGAATTTAAATTTTTATGGATACAATTTTTGTATTTTTTTGAGTTTTTTTTTTTTTGGATTTTTTTTTTTTTTAAATATTTTTTATTTATATGTACTAATAAAAAGAAAAAGAAAAATTTTTTTGTGTTTTTAATATGATATGATAAATAATAAGACATGTTCAGACAAAGTCGGATGATTATAAGTTGCAATTGCCTCCTCCGGCAGCGGCGCCAAAAATTGATCGTTCAAATAGTCATACATTGAGAATCAAGATAAAAAAGATTCGGAATGAGATATTCCCGGGGGTCGTTGTCCCAAGAGGTGCAATTTGAAAATTATCCTGGTTTGAAGAGAAATTGACTGATGGAGAATATATGATATGAACACTGATATAATTACAACTAAAATTAATTAAATAAAACTTAATTTAATCTACGGGAAACAAATATAGGAAAATATGGTTCTTAAAAAAACTACGGGTTTAGGGAAACAAAATTAGTTATAGGGAAATCCTAAAATTAAATCTACACTAAAATACGGGGAACAGAATTAGGTATCGGGAAACCTAAATATTAAAAATTAAGAAAAATAAATGCTAAATTAAATTAAAAATCAAAATTAAATTCTAATTAACTTAACTTGAAAAATAAAGAAAACTAGAACTAAAACGGAGGTCGTTTGAATGCTTTAACGAAAAGAAACGGTTATAAAACGCACCGGTAAAAAACGGGTTAAACTTGATTCTTTTAGAAAAATTAAGCCTACAACCTAAATGTTATATTTTCACTAGACACTAAATGACAAAAAGAAAATTTTGTAAAAAAAGATATATATTTTTTATTAATTTTTTGGTTTTTTATTGAATTTATAAAGATTAAAAAATAAATAAACTAGATATAGAAAATAGACAAAAATAAATGTAATAAAAATTCTGACAAAATGAATTAAATAAAGAAAAAGTTAACAATTCTAAAAATATAAAAATGCCCAAAAGTTACTGTTTTAATTAAAAAGTAATACTAAAACCTAATTATATTAATACCTAATTTAAATTATATTAATTAAATAAATAACTAAAAGTTTACCATAAGGGGACTAACAGTTGAAAAGGGACATAAGGACTAATGGCAGGAGTTAAAGGCTAACTAACCACAGGGACTAACAGTGGGAACTATGAAAGAGGAAATTACACAATTGGTCCCTGAAGTGGACCCCGATTACAAGAAGGGTCCAAGTTGCTTATTAGCAAAAAGCCAAAGAAGCAAACTTGTTCAGGGGCTTAATGGCAACATTTTTCCTAAAAGCACTTAGTGCTGAAAGGCTCACAATAAGCCAGAAAAGTGAGCTTATGGGCTGACAGAAACTTAAAAAGCTCAAAGAGCTTATTGGCCTTTTTTTCTTTTCTTTTTCAGTTTTTAAGCACACAATAAGCAAGTTACTTAAGTTAATATGAAAATTAAGCTAAGGGAAACTAAGATGAGCTAAAAACCTATAAGCTTAAGCCCTATAAATAAGTAAAGTGAATAAGCTAAAACTGAAAATGAAAATAAAAACAGAAAAACACTACTTTTAAGCTACAATTAAGCTAACCTATTAAGCTATCTAACCTAAATAAGCTACTGAACCTAAAGATTCCCTACAGACTACTCTAAGAAGCTTAAAAATCCTAAGGCCTAATGTCAAATAAGCTAGAAAAGATGGGCTTAAACCTGGTGCTCAGCACCAGGGGAGGTCAAACAGGCCTAAAAGGGGGGTATTTTTGAGCTTATAAAATAAGCTCAAAAGGGCTTATAATGGAAAACTAGGTCAAAACAGATTAAGAGGGCCATGGATGGGACTTAAACTCAAAAATTCATTTTATAAAACAAAGATTAGACTGCTGATTTTTGAGCTTGAGTTTGGCTGATTTCAAAATTATGGCATTTTAAACACTTAATGAAACTTGGTCAATTGGTTATGACAGAGCAAGAGGTTTGGGTAAATGGCTAGAAACAACACAAAGAGCACACAAATAGGTGCTTTTAAGATGCATGCAGCTTGAGCACTTAATTAAGCCTCTTTTTGCATATTGAAAATTGACAGGAAAACTTAAGGACCATAAAATTATTTTAAACTAAGAATTTGTTTTAAATGGCTTTGAGTACCCCTACACACTCAGCCACATTTGGTGAGTGCACTTCGACCCCATTGAATACCCTCATATGACCATATGAGACAAACCAAACACTCCCTTAAATTTCTAAAAAAAAGATTTTACTTGTTAAATTATTAAAAATAGTTTAATAAGACTGATCAAAATGTGGAGTAGTGAGGTTTTTAATTAAAAAAACAATTTAACAAGATTTAATGCAAAATTAGAAAACATAGAAATGATTCACTGTTTAATGAACAGTAGCATCAAGATTTTTAGAACTAAATTTCAATTTTTCATTAATTAAAAACTAGGTTACAAATTAGATAAGCTTATTAATACTGAACTTAAATTACAAAGAAAGAATAAAAACTACAAACTAAAAACTACGGGTGTGTGGTACTTCGGCTTGTTCTTCTAGCTTTTATACAAGTCTCTTGGAAGTCTTGGTCTTCTCATGTGCTAGTTGGGTGTGTAGAAAATCATACAAGCAAATCCTAGGCCATTTGATAAATTACAACTCAACTCAACCATTGATTTGGGGCTCGGGTTGTGTGATTTGCCAGGGTAGAGGGTTATAGGGTTGGGGTTGAGTGGGGAAAGGTGAGGGGTGAGCTGGGAAGTACTTTGGGGTAGTGGTTTGGAGCTGAAACCATGGGCTAATCGGCTGGAAAAGGGTTTTGGCGGGTACGGGGTCAAAGTCACATAGTGGTTCGCAGGTTTAACGTGAAGGTTTGGAAAAAGATGCAATACTAGTCCCTCTTCTTTCTTACTCTTTTCATTTTCATTTCAGCCTCAAATTTTAGTTATAAACATGTTTTAGAAAGTGACACAAATGGTCCATGCGTTTTATAACTAAAGAATTAAGAAAGGTTTAAGGTTATGGCAAAAATGGTCCCCTGCGTTTATACTTACAAAGAAATAAAAGAAGGTTTTTAAGCATTTGCAAAACTATGCCCTTGTGTTTTATTTCTCTATTTTTCTTTATAAAAACAACTTTCAAACTTGGCAATTTAGCCCTTAAAGTTTATAAAAATGGATTTTGGGCTTTTGTTGGGCTTGGGTTTTTGTATTGGGGCCCATTGGTCTGTGTATTGGGCCCATTGGGTTAGGGTTTGGGCCCCTAATAAGGTACTGTTTGGTTTATTGGGATTTTTCAAGCCCAATATGGTTATGAAGTGGGTGTTTGTTGAGTACAATGCTGGAGGATTGGCTGTAACTGGGCTAGGATTGGGCCTTCAAAGTCTTCTCAGTCTTTGTCAATTGCACACAAATGGGCTGTTGTAATTGATTGAGGGCCCATTTGGTCTTCACAGTCTTCATAAATTTACTATTGGGCTTTCCCCGGCCATCAGTGGGTAAAGATTGATTCAATAGTATTCTTAGTCCGGCTACGGTTTGAATGCTGATTCTCTTCAGTATTGACTCTTGACTTTGGCATTGTGGCTTTGGCCTTGGATTTTGCACCAGTCTTTTCCATTCCATGCTCAGTTTTGTCATTTTGGCTTGGTTTTCTGTCTTTTTGTTGATATCCACTTCCTGCTCAATACAAATGCAAAACAAACATATATTTGGCAGTTTTTGTCTGTTTTTGGTCATTTAAGCTCGTTTTTAGAGGTAAAAGATATGATGTGTTAAGCACTTATAGGTATCTGTTTTTATTATTTTAATTTATATGTTGTTTTTATTTACATCATTATTATGTGTTAGTCATTATTTTATTTTATAGGTTCTGATGATCATAATTTGAAAGTTGATTGTCATGTGAATTCAAATGAAGTTTCCAATATTCAGAATCATGTTGAATCTGATAATCAACTTCAGTCAGAATCTAATGTGTATGCATTTATGTTGAGCAAGCAAGTTTCACCAGGTCAATCGATTGAAAACCTCATTTATGGAGGGGATGATATAATGAATGTAGATTGTGATGATGAGTCTGAGAATGAAGGAAATCGTTGTGCTTTTGAAGATGTTGTTCAAGCTTATCTGAATCTTTTTGAATTTAACGGTTTGACAGAGCAAGTTCGTCTTCTCACCAATCAAGTCACATCTCTTGTCAATGAGCAGCAGAACCCGAAAGATCAGATTGATAAGTTGCACACATCATCCGCACCATCAACGAAATCTTTTGTTGCTGAAGTTGTCAAGGGTGTTACACCATCTTTGTCTTCAGTTTCAGTTGAGATAAATGGTTTAACAGCTGTGCAAAAAGATTTGAAAATCTTCATCATCAAAATCATCAAGAGATCAAGTTATGAGAGATGTAATTTCCGCTATACAGCCAAAATTGAAAAGCATCAAAGAACATATCATCAGTATTCAGATACCATCTTTCCCATCGAAAGAATCTTTGGTTGCTGAGTTTGTCAAGTGCATTGAAGCAAGTAACTCTTCTCTTTCAAAAGATGTGACAGAGCTATCAGCGAAACATAAAGAATTAGTTGATGAGGTAAATAAATTAGGCAATTCTTCGTTGTCAAACACATCAATAGATGATATCAGTAAAGCTGTAGTTGGCTTAATAAAACCAGAACTAGAATCTTTCATCAAGTCTGTTACTGATTCATTTTTGAAAACAAAAGTCAATATCAATGTACCAGAAGATATTTTGAGGGTCGATGAGTCTGAAGAAACTTTCAAATAGTGTATCGAGCATTTCGTCTACAGTTAATACCATTACTCAGAGACCTGTGTAGTTATCTCTTGAATTTGCAACATTACCTGAAGAAATTCACGAAGAAATTTAGTGATTCTGTTCATTCAGTGAACTGATATCTGTTACATTTAACAGTTAAGATTAGCAATCTTGCCTCAAGAATAATTCATGAGATGTTTATATGTTTCAAAGATCTTTATGTGTACTTCCTCTATCTTTAAAAAGGCTTGACAATGATTTTGAAAATTTATTTGGCTTAGGAAAGTGTTTCATCAAAAAGGAGAGTTGGCTGAATCAGCAACTAATGGATGTTTTTTGATTAATCAAGCTCTTATAATTAGTAATATTTCAAACGCATATGCTTGTACGTGTTTGTTTGCTTTCTTTGTGTGAATTTTTATTTTGTTTATGTTCTTGGCAAATATCTTTTATAGGTACTGAAGTGAGAGAAAAACTTACCAACTTTGCACTGTAGTACATAAATTTTAGTGAATATCATATAACCTAAACGACCATGATTATAGGTCAAATAAAATACATCATTCACAGACTTACGAACACCGTAATTAAAGAAGCATGCGGTTGAGTCTATGTAAGACTTCCAAGACTTAGAAACAGTACGAAACTGTAGCAAAGACTTCATTGGAAGTCTGTTCATAATCTCCATTTGCATTTTAAACGGAATGTAGTCAGACATAATTTTTAAACTTTGAGTTCTTTGATAATAGGTGTTTTGGATATAGATTCAAACTGTATTTTGTAAAGAATGAAAGTGAAATAGAATACTTAATTATATTCAACCCACACTCATTTAAGACAATTTACCTAACTTACTGGCACTATTTAGTGTTGATGTACTTTCACTAGTACAAATATGGGATTTCGTCACACATGTTGTTTTTTGAATGGCCACACAGTCAGATATTTATGTGACTAAATATATCAGAATAAAATAAACAGCCACACTTGAACTCATTTTGTGTGACCATTTCAGAATTTCATTGTCACACATTTGAATATTTATGTGACTAGAGGTAACTGGTAATTTTTTGTTAATTATTTAGTCACTTATAATTTTGGACGTGTGACAGATACAAATAAGTTTGAAACATTAGTCACACTATATATGTACATATATGACAAATATATGTCACACAATTGAACAGTGTGACCAAAATCCATATATGGTCACATAAAGTAATTGTGATACATGATTAAGTGTTACCAAAATTCGATACATATGGTCACATAAGTTAATATGTGTGTCTAAAATTTAGTGTGAAACTAACAAAAAAACTTTCATACCAAAAACATTTTGGCTCTTCCTTCTCCCTCTCATTGTTCCCGCTAACAATTTTCCCTAAAATCTCAAACCCCAAAAATTCCCCTCGTAGATCTAAAAACCCATTCATCTCTCTTTATCCAATCAACTACCCAAAATCTTAAAACCCAAAATCTCTATTCAACCCCCATATCTCCAAAAGCCACAACTTCCCACCATCTGGTCCTGCCTCATCTCGAACGAACAACACCACATCCTATTGCCATTTTTCATCAGCCACCATTTTAGATCTAAGGTTTTCATTTTTGCCCTTGACGTTAGTTCTGATTATTATATCAGCAGTTCTGTGTTCTTATAGGACGTTAGTTCTGATTATGACATTCATCAGGTTTTGTAAGCTTCTTTTATTCCCTTGATAGAGTTGGTTTACATTGTTTACTAATTTCTACTGGTAGCAAATTTGTTGGATTGAGTAATGACCTAATGGGTCAAAACAATAAGTTTGGTACAGGATGGGTTGACCCTAACAACTTTTTTTATCCAAAAAGTTGTTATAATTAATATTTGGTTTGTTCAATTCTTAGACTTGTTAGTTCAGCAATTATCTAGTTTGTTTGGCATAAAGATAATTTAGAAGGTTTCTTGTATTAAAAATACACTTTTGGCAACTTGCAACGCTATCAGTACTAACTTTAACTAACATACTTAACTTTAATACTAACAGTATTAAGTCTGTTTACAATATTTTCCTAACAGAAGCTATTTTTTCAGTGTCACCTGTTTAACCCATAAGAGATAAAACATAAGTAGAACCGGCCCACTAAATGTGAAGAAATTGTCATACCTACTAACTTCTGTAATTCTAATACTCCGTAATTCCTTGCAGTGTTTTTACTTTTCGGCATGAAGTGTATGGTTTACACGTGAGTGAGATACTGATGTTTGTTTATTGTTCGATATATATTATCTGTCTTTTTTTCTTTTCTTATAGAAATGCTTTGTTTAAATCATTTCAGGTTGGTATTTTTGGATGGTTATTGTGACGAGAACTTTTTGTATTGGTGTGGTGTGTTCCTTGTTCTGCACAAGTAAGTTGGGTTTTTAATGTGTATTGAGTTTATGAGTTATGCTCTTTTACTGCTGTGTCGTTCTAAAATTGAGCAAATTCAGGCATAAACTACCACATATCATGTTTACTTTTTACATTTGCATTAACCATAAATCTAAAACCGCACTGTTTTGCAAAGGTTTGATTGCCAAAGAAAGTAGACTTTGTTTCATTTCCTGTTTTGGCCTTCCCATGAAAATGATTACTAGAAACCTATGGAAAGAAGAGGACATTCAAAATAATTTAATTA
>BQNB010057933.1:0-15436 GCA_026074375.1 Tanacetum coccineum
TAATCAATATTCTTACAAAAACAATAACTTTCCAATCGTACAAAATAGTTGTCATATTAATATAAACTATTATTAGTTAATATATGCTGATGAGACACCATATAATTACAGGGCATCATTATTACAGTTCAGGACATCCTAATTGCTAACATATGAATTCAAACACACATAAACACTACATAATTAAAAAAAAAAATATGTAATCGTCATACAACAAACAATTCTATACCATAAAAAAATATGATGGTAATTGGAAAATAAAGGAATACCTTAGTTACAAGCTTCTGCATTATATGCCACATACACAATCGGTGTCGGGCGTTTGGAAATTCCGCCTCGACAGCTTGTTTCATTGAGGCGTCTTGATCAGTTACAACGACTTGTGGATCGGCAACAAACGCTTTTTTGAACGATTGAAGAAGCCATTTGTAAGACTTAACAGTTTCATCAGACAATAAACCAGCACCAAATGTTACAGAGCGATTGTGGTTGTCGATCCCAGTAAAAGGAACAAACACCATTCTGTATCTGTAATACATATTTCAAAAAAGGGCATTAGTGTTATATATAAAAGGGCATCAGTTTGATATTTGTAAACAATGATATGAATCGATAAAACTATAAAATAAACAGAAGGGTAAACATAATATATTACTTGTTCGATCTGAAAGTAGCATCAAAAGATATAGTGTCGCCAAAACGCTGGTAATTCAATCTTGCCACTTTGTCGGCCCAAAACAAACCACATAATGAATCTCCTTCGCCTTGGCAATAATCCATAAAAAAGCCGTCACAACGCTTTTCAAGATTCTCCAGCTTCTCAACCAACTAATATACCCAACATAAAATAAACCATAATCCATGGTTTTCTTTAAGTACTTGAATACCCTCATTATAGCATGCTAGTGATGAGTACTAGGAATACTGTGTACCTACTTAATTTACCCATAGCATAAGCAATATATGGTCTTGTGCTTGTCATAGTATACATCAAGCAACCAATTGCTCTAAAGTACTTAAGTTGATCTACAACCCTGCTTGTATTAGGCATAAGTTTGATAGTCAGATCCAAAGGAGTGCTGACTGGACAACAATAATCATATTTGAACTTCTTGAGTATTTTCTCAATATAATGTGATTGAGTAATTGTTATACCCTTATCCTCATGTTTAATCCTTATACCAAGGATCACGTCAGCCTCCCCCATGTTCTTTGTGGAGGAATTTAATGACAAAAACTCTTTCGTTTTATCCACTTGATCTTGATTTGTCCCAAAGATCAACATGTCATCAACATATAAGCAAATAATTACTCCATTACCAGATTTATCAAATTTTCAATATACACACTTGTCAAACTGGTTTAGTACAAACCCACCAGACAAGACAACCTCATCAAATTTTTGATGCCACTGTTTTGGAGCCTGCTTGAGTCCATATAATGATTTAATTAATTTACACACCTTATGCTCATTTCCAGGCATAATAAATCCTTTTAGTTGCTTTATATATATCTCCTCTTCCAAATAACCATCCACGAATGCTGTTTTGACATCCATTTGATGAATCACTAGATTATAAGTTGCTGCTAGAGCAATCAATAATCTAATTGTGGATATTTAAGCAACAAGGGCATAGGTATCGAAATAATTGATTCCTTCCTTTTGTTTAAAGCCTTGGATAACCAATCTAGGTTTAAATTAGTCAATGATTCCATCAACTTTCATCTTCCTTTTGAAGATCCATTTACAACCCAAAGGTTTGCAACTTGGTGGTAAATCAGATAAAATCCATATATTATTTTCCATAATTAAATCCATCTCATCATTGATAGCTTTTTTCTAGAATTTAACATCACAAGATTACATAGCTTCATCAAACGTTCTTGGATCCTCTTTTATATCGTAACAGTAAGAATAATGAGGTCTAATCTCTTCTCTTGATTTCTCAACTAAATATAGCTGAAAATTAGATCCAAAAGATTTAGCTACCCTTGCTCTATTACTCCTATGAACTGTAGGAGTTTCAACTAGAGTTTCGCCAATTTGATCTTTATTTGAACTTGGCATCAAACTTTTAGGTCTATGTATTAAAGTGAATCATTTTTCATCAAACATTGCATCTCTTGACTCTATAACCGAATTAACAGATATATATTCATTAGGTTATATTACATATAATATATATGCCTTAGAATGCTCATCATATCCAATAAAGATGCAATACCTTTTTCACCTAAAATTTTCTTTTTGGGTTCTGAGAGTCTTACAACAGCCCTACAACCCTAAACTCATACATATATGACAAGTTAGGTCATTTTTTGTACCAAAGTTCATATGGGGTAACTTTGTTCCTTTTATTAGGAACTCTATTTAATAAATAACAAGTCATTAACATGGCTTCACCTCAAAATCCTTCACTCAAACCCGAGTAAGATAACATGGAATTAACCATTTATTTAAGAGCTCTATTTTTCCTTTCGGACACACCATTTTGTTATGGTGTATAAGGAGCCGTAGTCTCATGTATGATTCCTACAAATTGGAAATAAACAGGATCATAATATTTACCACCTCTATCCGTGCGTAAAGTTCTAATTAAATCGATTTGTTGTAACTTAACCTTAGTTTTATAGATTTTAAGTTTATCTAAGGCTTCATCCTTAGCATGGCATAGATAAACATAACAAAATCTAGATGCATCATCTATAAAGGTGACTACATACTTCTTATTCCCTAAGGAAGGAGTGGCATGAAAATCACATAGATCACTATGTATCAATTCTAAAACATTAGAATCTCATTTTATATCTTTGAAAGGTTGTCTAGTGATTTTAGTTAACATGCATGTGTTACATTTTTCTAACATAATATCAAATTCTAGAATTGAATTATCCTTAGACATAGCAAGCATATGTTTATAGTGAACGTGTCTTAAACGAGCATGCCACATTGAAGAATCAACATCCTTAGAACTAATCATGCAAACACTACTAAAAGTATTAGGAACTTTATTGAGATTTAACATAAACATGCCATTATTATAGTAACCGAAACCAACAAATACACAATGTCTTGATAAGATATACTTATCAGATTCATACACTTGTTTATAACCACACTTAGTTAACACGGGGCCGGACATAAGGTTCTTCCTAAGCCCCGATACATACACAACACTGACTAAAGTAATAGTTTTCCCACAACTGAATTCTAAAACAACATTTTCATGACCAAGTATTGGTTTGGTTGACTTGTCTCCCATATGAAGTATGGATCCATCTTGCACCGGATGAAAAGTATCAAACCAACAACGATCATTACATGCATGACAAGTTGCACCCGAGTCAATCCACCAAGCAAATACATCATCCTGTACATAACATATTTCAGAAATATGTGACACGTAATGATTAAAAGGAATTACATCAAAGTTAAATTTTAGACCTTGTGATGAATTAGGATCCTTAGATCCTTGTCCCGAACCAGAAGTGTTTCCACCATTGTTTTTTTTAACACGACAATCCTTTTTGAAGTGACTATTCTTGCCACACTTCCAACAAGTCAATTTAGACTTTTTGTTGGATCCGTCATTGTTACCATTATTCTTCCTTTTCTTTGGCTTGATGTTCTTGTTGTTTCTTGTTCTTACCATCTTCTATCATATTAACCGAAGAAGCACTAGCAATTTCTTTGCCCTTTCCTTTGCCACTATCTTCCGCCCTTAGAGTTACCTCTATGAGAAAGTGACTTCCAAGTTATACCAGTGACAACTCATCCTTGTTGTGTTTTAAACTGTGTTTAAAATCTTTCGATAAGGGTGGAAGTTTTTCTATGATACTAGACACAGAAATGGATACATCCGTATTTAAATCGTGTTGTGTAAATTGTCCCAGAATGAGGAGTTCATGATATTGTTCCATCACAAACCTTGAATCAGTCATCTTGTAATTATTAAAATTACTAACAAGAAACTTCTTACTAAAAGCATCTTCTGCCATATATTTTGATTCAAGTTGGTCCCATAACTCCTTTGCCGAACCCACGTTTTGGTATACATCAAATAAAGCATCAGACAAACTGTTCAAGATGTGTCCACGACAGATGTAATCGTCATTCTCCCACTTGCATCATTTCCTTGTCTGCTCCAGCATCTCATCCTTCATAAACTCAGGCATGGGGGTACTCAACATGTATACAACTTTTAACGTGGTGAGAAGAAAGTGCATCTTCTTTTGCCGATGCCTGAAATCATTCCCCTCAAACTTATCTAACTTTCCAAACTTCACAGTCATATCCTTAACAGTGTCTCCCATGATTAAAACCAGGAAATACTTTAATCTTTATAGGAATTTTATGTGGTGTGTGAATGGTTTATAATCTGGATATCAATCTGAATTGTGTAATCACTTTCAGATTAAAGTATTTCGACCCTATATGCCTAGGGTTCACGAAATCCTTAATCAGATAAGACAAATTGGCAATCGAATTCTAAGGCACGAGAAATCGATTAGAAAAGTGTAGAATATTACATGTTGTTCTATATGAAAAATGAGACCAAAATCTGGTTATAAATAACCACTAAAAAATAGTTATTTTCGGTTATTTAGTAACCACCAAAAATTAGTTAGTAACTACCAAAAAGTAGTTATTTTTGGTCATTTAGCAACCACCAAAAAGTAGTTATTTTTGGTTATTTCCAACCATCACAATTTGGTTATTTCCCAACCATCACGATGGTAATTAAAAGACACATGTCAGTTATTTTTAGTTTTGGCAGATCTAAAGAATATCATTCTTTCTATACCTCCCTTTGTCCCTGCGTCTTTATTGTAGCGATATCAAGCTAACTATGACGAGTGTACACTCCGCACCTCTTGACTCGTCTTGAGCTAAACTTGCATAAGGCCATTGGTCTCAAGTAATACACAATTACCTAAAATGATAGTTGTTAACACTAAAATTACTAACATAATCTATCTTACTCTTCTCATCTTCTTATTGTGAAGTGGATAATATTTTGGGTTAACAATTGTTATCATGAGCCACGGGTGGATATTGTGATTGTTTGTGGTTTTGCTGTTTTAAAGAGCTTATTCGATCTTATTTTCTTATTAAACATTCGGCTTATTATTGCTTATCACGTAGCTCATATAAAAAGGAAAGGTTGTTTTTTTTATGAAATAACTTACTGTTTACATATATTAACCAACGGTTTGTCTTACTCCTAAAACTTTGTCTCACAAATTAGTTTTTCAACCAGTAAGGGTGCGTTTTGGTTTGGAAAAATATGTGTCTTGTATTTGAAGTCATGCGAGAATCTTTAGGCGAAAACTATTAGGCGACAAGTATTAGGCGAGAATCATTTCTTCACTTAAGCGAGTTCCAGTTTGTCGTTTAGGCGAGAATCTTCAGGCGTAAATCATTTCTGCTTTAGGCGTGAATCAGTTTTGTATCAAGCGAGTTTGGTTTCTACATCAAGCGACTTCTACCTTTCTATCAAGCGTGAATTAAGTTAGGCGACAACCAAGTCTTCTAACATCAGGCGAGTTCTGTTGATTCAGGCGACAACCAAGCCATCTAACAGGCAACAATGATTCTTGTACTCATTAGTCGATAATGGTCTTTTAAAATAGGTGATAACGTCCAAGTTTAAACGATTTAAGTTTTGAGTTGTTACGGTCTTCGGGTTTCGAGTTTCGACGTTCGCGGGTCTTGTAACTACACTCATTAGAATCGCTATCCTTCGTACATGGTGTAGTGATAATAAACAAGATAACATAAATCGATCTTGTTGATTCATACGAATACCAAGATTGATTCTTCCAACAATCGTTGGTTCACACGAATACCGATTATTAAGATGATTCTTAGCAAAACTGCCAAAAATAGACTTTTTGTATTTCTTGGAACTAAATAGCCAGGATGATAATACAATTGTTAAATAGGCATACAAAACTAAAATGGGCCTCAAAAGACAAATGGGCCAGAAACTAGCCTAAAAACAAAAGTCCAAAAATACCTAAAAAAACATAAAAATGCAAATAACTCTTAAAATAAAGTGTTTTGGGGCTCAAAATCTTCGTAACCCAACTATGTTAGTTACCACGGCGTTCTCCTCGTTCCAAGCTTCGAATTGCCTATCCTAGGCCTGAAATAGAGTCCCGAAGCCCAAGTTATGCTATTTTGAATAAAGCATTTTTCTTCACGCGATCTTGGGCCTCCAGAAACAAAAGGCCCGTTCTTCAATACTTGGGCCTACATCAGTACATCATCGTAACGTGCTTATTCATTCATCGTGATCACTTTGAAACAAAAGTGTAAACCCTAACTGTGTATGCTAGTGGAAGAAGAAGAAGATTGCTAATGTTTTTTTAATAATCTTGTTTAAATTTTAAAATCTTAAGTTTCCAAAATTTCATTTTTAAACCTTAGTTAAATAAACATTTTCTCTATTAGTCCATAGCTTTAAAACAATTTAAATTTTAACTTTTATTTACATCAACAACTTTAGTCCTTAAGTTTCAAAAACAGTTTCAATCTTAACTTTTTTTTAGAAATTTTATTTAAACCTATAGTTTTAATTAATTTCACTATTAGTCCTTATTTCAAGTTTTCTAAATAATCGTTAATTTAGATTAAGTACTTTAACGTCAATAACGATTATATCAACAACAAACCAAAATCACAACATCACTAAATCTATTTAAGATCCGTAATTCATTTCACAAATCAATTTCAATGGAAATGAAAGATTTTTATCTTCGTGTTCAGATTCTGGAGAACATGAGATGCAACGTCTTCAAGATAAAGCACGAGTCTCGAAAGAAGGTTGCATGAACGGTCTTAGAGCATCCCAAATCAAAATCATCGTGTTTCTCATGGAAATATGTACAAGGCATCACTGAAAGTAACTTTAAACGTGCATTTAGTCACATGTTTGGTGAAGAATGTTGGGAATTATATTTGAGTTGATAAGACAAAACATATGAAAGATGAAGGACTTAAAAGACAAAGGAGGAATTCTTCAAAAGATGGAAGATTACAGAAGATTTCCTAGAAGATAATTGTAAAATTAGGAAGATTTAGTTGTTTCCTAATACTTATCCTTTGTAAACGTAATATCTCTAGTATATAAAGAGATATAGGTCGTGTTATTTTCTGTGTATCAAGATGTAAACACCAGAAAAGTGTGTGTGTGTGTCTAGGCGTCAAATCCTATAAGTGGACGCCTATAATTTATGTGTTTTAGCCTCAATGATCTTTGATTCCTTGTTATAGTTTAGATAACACGTTCTACCATTGATAAGGTAGAATTGGGGCTTGTAGTAGTCATGTATCGTAGTGAAGATAATGATGAAAAACCTTGTTATGATAACATTGATTTGTTCTTATTTTGCTGCATGTTATTATCTTTGTTATTCATCCTAGATATAGATCTAAACAATCTGAGCTTACAACGATTTTTTAATCTCCACAATTGGTATCGAGTGGCTCTCGATCTAGGATCACAAGGTTTGTTTTGAAGTCATGTTCTTGATGAAAAAGAAGTAACGAATCTCTATTTGCTGTATTGGTGATTTTGGTGAAGTTAGAGTTTTTGCGATACTTTAAAGCGTCGTCTTTATACTTAAAAAAAAGACGACTATGATTATTTTTGTTTGAAGTCGAATTTGGTGAATATTAGAGTTTATTCACAAAACCCTGATCTGGTCATGATGATTGATTCGTCCTTGGTTCCAAGAAATAGCAGGTACGATTGGTTTGTGAACAAAATAACAAGCAACAGGGTTTGAACTTTGACGCAAGGTTTTATGAAAGCAATTGATCAGCAGGTTGTACGACAAACAAGGGTTTCATGTTCATGGTTTGCAATCAGAAGGTATATAGATCATCAACAACAATAGTTGTGGATGTGCTATTTGCTAATTAAAAGAGAAAAGAGTCATCAGATTCTAACAGGATTAGATGATAAAAACCCTACAGATGGCGTTCAGCAGGCGTATAAAAAGCAGCAGATATTAAGGTTCTACTAGGGTTTGCGTTTCATGTAACTGATGGCGTCAACAGTAGTGAATAAGCAGGTTTGATGACACATACATGATTCAAGTTTGGTACGTGTATCTTTCTAAAGGTTTTAATTATCTAGAATTGGATTTGTTTATGGAAAAGATTTAAGAGAATCATGAAAAGCAGTTGCGTTATTTGGTTGGGAATATTATTGAAGATTTCTTTAGAGTATAAGCTGCCAGTTTATCATTAATACTGTCAACATGAACTTAATACTTCTTATTAACGTGTCAGTGCTGTCAGTTATAGATTAATACTGTCAGTTTGATCATTAATGCTGCTAGCCTTGTGATTGTGAGTTTATGGTCATCAAGGCACAAGTAGAAGGTGTTCACGTTGTTGATTTAGAAGCTGAGTAAGCTGGTATGTTAATACTGCTTCGTGTGTTACTTTGTGCTGCTTGCAATAAAACTTAGTGTTGTCGTTAATGAGTTAATACTGCCAATGAGAAAACAAGGAAAGTTTATACTGCCAAAGTAATTATTAGTATTGATTTCATAAAACTTAGTATTTCCTGAGTTTGGTTCGAAGTTAGCTATGTTAGAACGATAGTGTTGAAAGTTTTGGCTACAATGGGATACGTTTATGGATGATATATGTGTGACTGAAGGCTGAGATTCAAAGCTGTTTGGGTAATAATCATTAATACTGCTAACGTATTACTTTATACTGCTTGGTGATTATTAGTTCATACTGCTTGAGCTTAAAGGATCTTAGTACTATCCGTTGAAACTTTGAAAGATGAAGGATTTAAAAGACAAAGGATGAATTCTTCAAAAGATGGAAGATTACAGAAGATTTCCTAGAAGATAATTGTAAAAATTAGGAAGATTTAGTTGTTTCCTAATACTTATCCTTTGTAAACCTAATATCTCTAGTATATAAAGAGATATAGGTCGTGTTATTTTCTGCGTGTCAAGATGTAAACACCAAAAAAGTGTGTGTGTGTCTAGGCGTCAAATCCTCCAAGTGGACGCCAAGAATTTGTGTGTTTTAGCCTCAAGGATCTTTGATTCCTTGTTATAGTTTAGATAACATGTTCTACCATTGATCAAGGTAAAATTGGGGCTTGTAGTAGTCATGTATCGTAGTGAAGATAATGATGAAAAACCTTGTTAGAATAACATTGATTTGTTCTTATTCCGCTGCATGTTATTATCTTTGTTATTCATCCTAGATATAGATCTAAACAATCTGAGCTTACAACGATTTTTAATCTTCACAAAGAAGTTGACACATTCACAAGAACGTTTTCTCAAAACATGGATACACTGGAACAACAACTTACCAAAGCAACAGTTCATGAGTCAAACTGCCAGACTGCTTTCAGAGTGCTTAAGACACCATTTGAGAAACTTTTCATCTCAATGTTTATAAACTCTTCACATTTCGATGGCACGTACTCAAGAAAGGACTTTCAAGCATACACTGGAATGGAACCTCAACTCTTCAAAGAAAGAATACCCAAAGATTCTGATTTCACTCAGAATTATATGATTGAATCGATACTTCATGAAAAATAAATTGAGCAACTGATGAATGCAAACAAACAACAACAAGAAGAGGTTCTTATGGTAAAAACATTGGATGCTAACTCGATTTACAAAGAAAGCAATGGGACAGTATCTGGAACACAAAATGTCAACAACAATTCAGGGAATGAATGCAGCATAAAAGAGAATGAGAATAATGCGTCTGGAAATGAAAACAACAGATCTGAGCACCAGAGTAGTAAGTCAGGGATTTCAAGTAGCACATCTGGGAATGATACGAAAGCCGATGGAGCAAACATCAAACCCACTTATGACATTGACTCATTGGAACAGGTAGACAACGATGACTACAATGTGTTTACCATGGAAAATAGAACATCCTGAGTAACCTGAATCTGTTAATGACATATATCTAGTGGAACAAGGTGTTACTAATACCACTCCTGATTCATCAGATATGAGTAATAATGGAAGAGAGGCTGACCAAGATGATAATCTTGCAAAAGAACGTGAATTGCTTGCTTCTTTAAATGAACAAATGAAACGTGAAATTGATGAAAGCAAACAAAACAATAAGTCTTTAGAATCATCAAAAACAGCTTTACAAGAAGCTAACACGTTCTTAAATAATGAGATTAAGAGGTACCAAGATTCTAATTTTGTGAAAAATGCTAGACTTGAATGTGCAACAGCTTATGGTTTACTCGAAGAACACAAAGTCAAATCTGAAAAGTCTTTTAGTGAATATACTGGGAAAAAAATACTTAGTTTGAATGAACAGCTTTCAAAAATGAAAAACGAGCTTTCTGCACATAAAAGAACAATTTCCATAATTTCATTTCAAAAAGAGGAATAAGAAAAGTTTTTCAAAACTTGTGAAGATATAGAAATCAAAAAAGTAATCAGTTTGGAAAAACAGGTCAAAGTTTTGAATGACATTGTTTATAAAACTGGTCAGTCAGTTCAAACGATGAATATGCTTAATCGGAATTATAAAACAAGTTTTGTCAACCCTCAGTGCCTCAAGAAAGTTCAAAGTGCGAATCCGCGTCTGTATGATATAGAATGCTATAACGATAATCTTGCCTTAATGTTAGCTCCTGAATCTGATGAAACGATTCATCTTGCTCAAGAAAGTCGATCAAAATTAATTGATTTAATCAATCCTTTTGATTATAAAAACTTAAATAACCTTTAGGAATTGTTTGTTCCTCAACGTGAAAAGTCAGCTGAACAAAATATTTTTCAAACAATTCAAGAGTGATTTATACACCTAAAAAGAATGTACACACGAAAGAGGTTTTCATAAAACAAATTATTTTGTTGGAAAAACGAATGGATGAAACACTTACTTGCTCTCAAAAATGTAAAAGTAGTGAAAAATTGGATTATATCAAACAAGATGTTCAGTCTTTTCATGCTGGACTTGCACGTTGTTTCGAAATAATAAATGAAAAATACTGAAACATTCTAGTTAGTCCTGAAATGAAAATAGTCATTGAACAGAAACTGAACCCAACTGCTAAACATCTTACAACTGCTGTAGTCGAATTTTGTCAAGATCTAAAAAAAAAAAATGGTTGAAGATTTGAAATATTTTAAATCTCTTGAACATGAAGTTGCATCTCTTCAATCTCAACTAGTGATTTAACAAACACTGTTTTCAAACAAAATCGATCGACTTTCCAGGGAATATTACTATGATGATCAAATGAATGCAATACTTAGTGTTTACACTACTCTTGATGAACATTCGGAATTGGCATGTAGTTATTTAGAATCTCTCAAAAAATGTAAGAATCTTGAAACTGAGATCTCTAAGAGTAAAACACAACAAACATATAAACATTTTGCAAATATAGAACAACGTTGTATATATCTTGAACTTGCTTTGCAACATGAAAAGGAAAAGAATGTTTGTGAAAACTCTTGGGTAAAGCAGTCTTTGATATCACGAGATACTGAAAAAGCTTTGAAAGATAAAATTGATTCCCTGATTGTTGAACTCAACTGTAAAATAATTGAATCACATGATTTGAGAGCTCGGTTACAAGATAGGATAATTGAAAATGTTGAAATGCGTGACAGTTGGAACAAGATGAAAGGAAAAATGTGGATACTAATTTTGAAAAACCATCAATCTTGGGAAAGCCGCCTTTATAAACAATCAAAAATCAACCAGTTGTGAGACAACCAACTGCGTTTAAGTCTGAACGATCTTCATTTTCAAAATTACGGTTTGCTTCCCAAGTTGTTGAGAAAAATGCATTGACAAAACCAGTCACTCTACATTTTTGGCCTAAAGTAAGAGAATAAGCTTTTGCAAAACCTCATCATGTGAATGCACCTGGCCCTTCTAGGAACAATTTAAAGAATGTATCAAAAACGTCACCAAGAGAATCTATAGGATCAAATGACATGGTTGATAACTACTACCTAGAGGAAGCTAAGAAAAAAGCACAAATTCAGAAAGAACAAGCTTTGAATTCCAAATCTAGTGTGTTAAAATCTGCAAGATTACCCAACACTATAAGTGGTAGCAAACCGAAACCTAGAAACTCTCATCAACAACCTAGGAATTGGCCACCATCTATGAGTAGTCGAGTATCGAACAAAGTTGTAAACATAGCAGAACCACCTAGGAACTCTAAGCCTTTCTTGAATTCCAAAAACTTAGCGTGTCCTACATGCAAGAAGTGTATTTACACTGCCAATCATGATGCATGCATTTTGCAATACCTTTCTGAGGTAAATTCTTGTAACTCTTCACAGAAAAAAGGTGCACAATCCTCAAAGACAACAAAAAGATATATACCCGTAGAAAAGAAAAGCGATGCTAACAAACATGAAAGACAGGTCTCTAAAGGACATAGGTTTTCCCCAAATAAGACTTCTGCTGTATACATGAAAAAATGCCTCCTAGATCTGGTCTTACATGGAAACCAACGAGTAGAATCTTCACTTCTGTTAGTCTTAGATGGATTCCCACGGGGAAGTCTGTTGGAACTAGCATCAACACGAATGATAATGCGTTACCATTAGGAAAGGAAACATGTACTCCTCACACTGTTATTTGTGCAAACTCTTCGTCTTTGAGTGCAGGTACTTCAACAGCTTCTGAACCCATTTTTATAAGTGAATCAATTTTTGAGGAGGAGCCTTTAAAACCAAGTTTTAATGCTTTTAGACACATACTCACATGTCTACTTTGTGTGTCTAAAATGTTTCAAAATGTTTAAACAAATGAAAGATGCTAGATGTCAATAATATTTAAACACTTATTTTGTTAAAACATTTAAGTGGCTTAAACTTGATTTCACATGGAATTTACAAAGTCATAACCCCATTCTCTCAATTGGTGTGATATGTGTGAAATTGAGGGGGAGCCAAAGAAAGAGTTCCATTAATTCATGCTATGTAGGTGTTAACACTTTTCTCCCCATGAAACTTCTTTATGTCTCAAATTTTAATCAATTTGTATGAAAATACTAAGAGATTAGTTATTTACATAAAGGTACTAAATATGATTCAAATGTGATCAATGAAAGAAGATATCTATAAGACACTAATGTTTAAGTGCAGATAATTAACTCTTTCCTCCATGTGAAAAACAATTTTGAATCTCGATGCACATGTGTAAGGGGAGTATTTAAAAATAAAACTATTGAAAAGTATTAGAAATATCATTTGGAAAAAGTTTGTATGGTTTTGATCTTTATAACCAACAACCAATTAACTTACGACATTGATGAAGTCATAAGGTGGTTAAGATTAGGTATAAGTCCTATGATCTAACTAGAACCGGAGGGGTCTACCCAAGGACACTCCATAGTTAGAAATAACTGTCCTTAGGTATGATTGGAGATGAATAAGAATACGGGAATAATGTTGACTAAGGCACGAGTTATCACCGAAATAATCACAACAATGTGATAGTAATGACGTCTTGGTAAATATTGAAAGGGTTAAAGAATGAAAATGAAATGTATGGATAAAGGGTGAAAAGAAAGAAGCCCCCCCCATAACTTAGGCAAAAACCAGGTCAATACATAATTTATTAGAATCACAAAGATGATTATTGGTATTGAAGATGGACATCATGTACCCAGTGATGCAATGCACAACCCTTCCTAGCCATTCGAGTTTCTATCAAAAGATTCTTGTCTCATTTGTCACGAAGATACACACGTTATCTATTAACTTTCTCACTTCGAGTTAGTTGATATTGAATAGGTGGCAGTCAGCTCTAGCCTCCGATTACTAAAACCAAAGTGCATGAATTAAGTCTAGAGCCAAAAGAGATCAATTATAAATCTTATTAGGACACAATGTCAAAATAAACTTGTTGAACACCAATAAGTTCACAAGTTTTAACAAGAGTCCTATGCATTTTCCTTGTGAGCTTTCCAGATTATTTAGAGTGATACTCTTTAGTATTTCACAGTGACGATTAGAGATCCTTCCAGTGTCAACATCAAACAGCACTGCAGTAGGTGACTTGCGAGATTCTATATGAATCAAGCTTGTGTCAACTGGATATCAATTTTGGTCCAGTAAATGAATTGATGACTCAATCAGTATGATAGTAACTAACTGATTCACTCTTAACGTTTTAAGAGTAGCAATACTATTAATGTGACAGTCTGCTTTGAGACATTCCGGTAAGTAGATCTAGCAAATATAGTGAATCTAATGCATCTACGTTAGAGGATCTTATGCTTAAAGCTGGAAAACCCTGTCAAAGAGGTTCTTATAATGAATCTACCTGATCGCAGGTATAGTATTTATACTATAAATGGTCCTCATGGAACCAGGGATTAACGTTACTGACATCAACGAATAACAAAGACAATATTCGTCCATATCTGTTTTTTTATTGCTAATCCTTTAGATACAGGTTAAGACGATGGAGTAACAACCTCATCCAGCACAGTTATATTCATTGCCACATGCTCATGCTCGAACGACAAAGATAATTACATGATGAAAGATCAAGTACATGTTACAAAAGTCTTCCGCAACTCTAATATTCAAGATCTTCCTTAAGACATCAAGATTCTAGAGATAAAGATTGCTAAGGGAGATTGTTAGTCAGCTTTCAAGACAAGTATGAGCATGTCGGTACCAAGACACAAGATCAAAAAATGGCAAAGATAAAAGACAAACAAGGAAAAGATTTAAAGATTTCAAAATAGAAAGTCAAAAGATAAAAGCTCAAGATCAAAGATCACAAAGCATAAAGGAACAAGTCTACTATAACAAAGTTCAAGACAAAGACCAAGGAAACAATAGTTCAAAGATATTTTAAAGTCATTGACCACTCCTTTGAGGGAGATTGTTAGCCTTAAAATATTAAGGCGAACAAGAAAGTCACAGTCATTTTAGTTTAGGTCTCATCATTATGTCATGTGTAACTTTGTATTAATGTAATAGGCTAAGTAACAGACTCAGGCTCGAGATTTAATCTAATATTGTATGGGTTGTGGCCCTTAAGCCCAACCAAAGCCGAGCCTGGCCCGTATAGAAAGCCCATACGCCATATGTGGGTATGGTAACTATATAAACCCCTCTCCTCATGTGGAGAGGGGGTTGATGGTTCATTTCTTCTTCTAATCTAATCATCCAACATATCTTTCTCCTACTTCTCTCTAAACATATCTTTCTCTCTTTAGAATTCTTTTATCTTTCTTTCTTTCTTTCATCTTTCTTTCTTTCTTTCTTTCTTTCATATTTCTTTCTTTCTCCTACCTCTCTCTAAAACCCTCTCACTCTCTAGAATCTATCTTTCTCTTCTTATGTTCTTATTGAGAAGTGGATAATATTTTAGGATAACAATATATATATATATATATATATATATATATATATATATATA